>JACEEZ010002126.1:174493-194493 GCA_016584305.1 Chionoecetes opilio
TCTATATACTTTCAATATATTTTTGAAGACTATAATTACCTCCGCCAACGAAGTTGGAGGGAGGTTATGTTTTCACCCCAATCTGTCTGTTAGTGTACAGGATTTCTCGAAAAGTTACGAATAGATTTGTACCAAACTTGGTATACCAAGTCTATTTGGTATAAGGAAGAAATGATTTAATTTTGGATGAAATCGAATCAACCGTTGCCATGGCAACCAATTGAAAATCCGATTTTCCCTATCCTTTAACATGGTGAATGAAATATTCGGGCGGAGGTATGCGCTCTACTGAGTGCCCCCCCCCCCCCAGTTTATTATGAAAGTTCGTTAATACCACAGAGTTATACACTGTATAACTCTGTGGTCAATACACACCAAGGATATTAGAAAGTATAATATCCTTGCTGCACACACAGCTATAAGAAAGGGTTGACACATGACAAGCAGTGGTGACAGATGCAGGGAAATTTAACTGAGAAAATTTTTGCCTCTAAGAGGGAAAAAAAGAAACTTAATCTTAAAAAATAATAAGTATAGAAATGTATATATACTTATGTGTATACGACAGGAGGCAGACCAGAATCACAGGCAAAAAGGGAAATTTTAACTTCCAACACAGGGACATTTTGGGTCGTGGTTCTGGCAACACTGCATTGACAAGTGTTGACGCGCGGCGGACGAGTGACTGGCGACGCGAAGTGACGTGTTTAATCATAAAAAGTGTACTTATTAGTGGTTCTCGGTGACCTTTACGCCACTCTTCATATCCTACCCATGGAGCAGCAACATGTGTGTGTGTCAGCGGGGAGTGGCCAGCCTGGGGTGTGTGTAAGGTAAGGAACGAGTGAATGTGTCTATATTTGGGCGTTTTGGTCATTTCCTTGTTGTGCCCTTTGTCGCTTATTTGGTTACCGGTCATTTCGCCCACACGTCAATTCGCCCACAAGACATTTCGCCCACATGTAAGAGTCAACTCGCCCACATGTAAGAGTCAATTCGCCCACATGTAAGAGTCAACTCGCCCACATGTAAGAGTCAATTCGCCCACATGTAAGAGTCAACTCGCCCACATGTAAGAGTCAATTCGCCCACATGTAATTCAATTCGCCCACTCTAAAAGTCAATTCGCCCACACGATCCATGTCACGGAGTCATGTAACTATATCTTCCTCTGGCAGAAATGGAATGAACCACCAGTAACCTTGGGCGAAATGACTCCATAGTGTGGGCGAATTGACCTATGGGCGAAATAACTCCATGATGTGGCGAAATGGCATGTGGGTGAAATGGATACAGTTGATTCGGGTCGCCAGTTGAATCAGGCCGCCTATATTAAATGCATACTGGACGAAAGTTTCGCGGTCGTTTTCAGAGACACCGACTATTTTTTCTTGGCCTACAATAGGTGCTTGTTCTAACGGAGATAGTTTTATTTTGCGCAAAAAAAAAAAAATTAAACCTAACCTAACCTTAAAGGTTTTAATGAAACCTAACCTAACCTTATAGGTTTTAATGAAACCTAACCTAACCTTATAGGTTTTAATGAAACCTAACCTAACCTTATAGGTTTTAATGAAACCTAACCTAACCTTATAGGTTTTAATGAAACCTAACCTAACCTTAACCACAAAGTATACCTTTTTTTAATTTTTTTATGGGTTTGCGCAAAATAAAACTATCTCCATTAGAACAAGCCCCTATTGTAGGCCAAGAAAAAATAGTCGGTGTCTCTGAAAACGACCGCGAAATTGCCCTGTCTGTTGGGCATGCATGCTACTATAGGCGGCCTGTTTCAACTGGCGGCCCGAATCAACGGTACCCGGTGAAATGACTCCATCCATAGCGTGGGCGAATTCACCTGTGGGCGAAATGACAACATGATGTGGCGAAATGGCATGTGGGGGAAATGACCGGATACTGCTTATTTTAGTATCGAGGAATGAATGAATCTGTGTGTGAAAATTTGTGTGTTGTGGTCATATTTCCATCTTGTTGTTGTGCTCTTTGTCGCTTATTTTAGTATCGTTTCATAGCTCCTCTTCAACTGTGTCTGGTGCTACTGCAGTTTAAAGCATGACAAGGCACGCAGTTATTAGGTCGGAAATACTACTTCTTGCCCCTTATAATCTTTGGGACGAAGGATGCCAGGTTTTTGGGTGGGAAGACTATAGGCGTATTTTGGTACATTTCCAGGTGTCTGTTTCCCAGTATTTCCCGAGGCTGAAACATCACTTCGCAGGACTTATTTTTCCTTATCACACACACAGCCTACATATCCTTTACATGCATATACATTCCTTATCATTCCTTATTTCTGATGTCTGGCACATTTCCCCCTTTTTGGCCATAAATCAATCAATCCTTATCATAACCATTACCGTAGATAACACTTAAGTCGCCAGGACAAAGTTTTTTTTTATTTACAGAAGTCTGGTGGCGTAAATACTTACATTTTTACATCCATGATTTCAGGACAGTTAGAAGGGGCTATCTGAAGAGTCTGTGTCATTTTGTGTCTTCATCTGTGTCATATTATGGCTATATGTGTCATAGTATGAACAAATTACGAAACTATTAAACGAGTGGCGACGTTTTGCTTCTATGCATTTTTACTCTAGGCCTAATAGTTACGGAGTAAAATGCTTTTATAAGGAAACATAGGGTGAAATATATCTGATGTTAATACCCTATTTAATGGTCCCTATTAAGAGTATATATAATTGGAGGGGTGGGATATTATATACCCTGAATAGGGGTACAATAATATACCCCTAACAATCTCCTAAGAGATACTTTAATAAATGATGTGAAAATACCTGGATCTTATATATAGGTTTGGTGAGGTTAGTTTTAAATATTTTTGTTTTGCCAATGAAATTATGAGTCGTAGAGGAAACATTAATAGGGTAAAAACAAACAAACGTTAAGTTTGAGATGTTTTACCTATTGGTATAATAGGTATCTCAAAAAAGGGGTACACCTTTGATTTTCATAAAAAAAATCATGTTCTTAAATAACTCAAAAGCTATGAGGTTTACAGGAAAATACTATGATAGAGTAAAGATAGAGCTTGAGCAGGCCTTTTTAATGCGCCTTAGCAAAATGAATTTGGAGTTTAAGTAAGTGAGAAAATTGTATTGGTGTATTTTTGACATACTATTAAATATCTCAAAAACTACAAGAGATAATTGACTTCTGATAATGGCATTGGTTAGAGCACATCAAGTAGTAGTAGTAGTAATATTATTTGGGAGTAATAGTAGTAGTAGTAATAACAGTAGTAATAGAGTAGTAGTAGTAGTAAGCAGTAGTAGTAGTAGTAGTAGTAGGCCAAATGATTGTATTTTTCGATCATTCATGCCAAACAAAGGTCGGGTTTTAAATAGACCTGATAATAAGATGATTCAAAATGTAAGATAAGTTTTCCTTGCTTGAAACTTTTAATTATTTTTCTCTACTCAATCATTATAGTTAATCATTAAAACACTCTAATGTAAACTCCAAAACATTTAATTTCGATAAAGTTTGCAAGTTTAAAACGCGACATTCCGCTCCAAAGAGGAAAAAAAAATAGAACCACAGTCGTTTCAAACCCAACCAGCGCCCCCGAGGTGACCGGCCAATCACTCGCCCACACAGTTTGTTGACTTAACTACAACCATTTTCACAGATCAAATCAAGTAAATATACAAACAAGTGATGGAAATTTGGCGTCTGTATTCCGTAGATTTGTTTTTGTCCCGCAGTGATATACTATATTTAACCCTTCTTTTTTTTCCTCTTATATATATACACGTCTCATTTCCCTAGATTATTTTCAAACCCCCAGCGATATACATTTTCCCCTTTTTTCTTTCCTCTTATAACTCCAGCTGCAGATGAACACCGAACTTCCTTTGGTGGACGAAACTATTTTTGGTGATAATGGACGAGGACTTTGCGGTCGTTTTCAGAGACACCAACTCATTTTTCCTGGCTTAAAATAGCCGTTTACCCCTTTTCGGTAATAATGGACGAGGACTTCGCGGTCGTTTTCAGAGACACCAACTAATTTTTCCTGGCCTAAACTAAAATAGGTACTTTTTCTAATGGCGAAAGTTTTTATTTTCCGGAAACCCATTGTTAGAAAATAAAATAAAAATAAAATGTATCACCGAATTTTATGGTCGCCGTTTCCATTAAAAAACTGAATCTCCATCAGAAAAAACACTAAAACTTGGACGGGAAAAATGAGTCAGGGTCTCAGATAGCAAGGAAGTGATTCTGTGGTTTGTGCATTAATGAGTTATATTAATGTTATGATAGGCCGTAGAGGATAGGCCTATGTGAATTGATGGAGTATTTATTTTCCATGATATATTTCTACGAGTTGATGAGTTTTGTGTATCTCCTGTCCCTCGCCTCCTCCCCTCCCTCCTCCTCTCCTCCTCCCCCCAGCCTCCTTCCTCCTCCTCCTCCTCCCCCTCCTCCTCCTCTCCTTTCCTCTGACTCCATCCTCCCCCTCTTCCTATTCACTCTTTTTTTTCCACTCCCTCCTTCTCTCTTTCTTTTTCTTCATTCTCTTCTCCTCTCTTCCTTTTATCCACTCTCTCCTCCTCCTCCCTCTTCCCTTTTTTCCACTCCCCTCCTCCCCCTCCTTTCCTTTTATCCACTCCCTCTCCTCCTCCTCTCTTCCTTTTCTTCTCCCTCCTCCTCCTCCTCCTTCCTTTTCTCTACCCCCTCCTCCTCTCCTCCTTTCCTTTATCCCGCCCCCTCCTCTTTCCTTTCTTCTTTTCTCCTCTCCTCCTCCCTCCTTTTCCTTCCTCCCTCCCTCCTTCCTCCTCTTAAGAGGCACTCATTCCAGGAGCGTCCCGGACACATAGCAGAAGCCGCGTGAATTACATATGACGCCCACGCCCAAAACCCCTGATCCATTATTCACGCGGGAAAAATGACGTCAAACAACCAAAGATTCAAGAGGCCCCTTTCCCTTAACTAAATATCGCCAATAATGATGATAAATATAAAGTAAAAAATCTAGTAAAATCATCATATCCTGGTATTCTTCCCAGGATCAATGCGGCAAACAGCTTCTATAACAAGGCCTTCAGCACAAACAATCGTCTCGCAAATCTCTGTAAAGAAGAAGGAGTTGAATATAAACTTAGGGGCATTTTTATAACCAACCGATTCCTTCCGAAACGATGGTCTCCCTTAAATCAGTTGGTTCTGCACGTCGGTAGGTACTCAAAGCGCGGAAAAAAAANCATTGCGAAATTATCTTATGAAGGAGCAACAATTTGCGGAAATTAATGGAGTAAACTTAAATTCCTTAAAGGATCGTAGAATCCGTGGGACTGATAGAAACCTTTAAGATCCTAAAAGGTTTTGATGTCATTATCAAGAGACTATTCGAGCTTTCACTCAAGTGACAACAAGAATATGGTTTAAAACTAAACGGTCACGTTGCATCACGATCTCCGTAAAAATTATTTCAAGTTAGAGTCGTTGATCGATGGAACAAGTTACCAGCAAATGTTGTCGGAGCCAGCACAATAACTACATTCAAAAACAGACTTGACGCGCACTGTAAAGTAAATGGGTATTGATAGTGCGAATTCGTATCTAGTCCCCCGTATCGATTACTTGTAGTGGTAGTTGTAGTTAGTATTTTTCATATCCTATCATTCTGCACTATGAAACTTCCATGTTCCTATCCTCTTTAGGGACAAGGTATCATTTTCCAACTGTTTTCTTACAAGTAGTTGATAGTTAGTAGTATGTAGTTCAGCAGATACCCTCGCTATGGACCAATAGGTTTCCTGGTGTCTGTTACTCCTATGTAATCCTATGTAATCCTCCTCCTCCTCTTCACTTATCTTGTATCAATGCTGATTTGAATATAGTCAAAGCCTGTTATATTGATACTCGTAGTTTCAGGAATAGTTGTACAGGCCTCGATGCTCTTTGTCGCGTAGGAGGAACATCACGTCATTGCGTCACAAACACATAGTTGAATACGGCGGCAAGGAATCTCTTAGCGGATAATAGTTTGCCAGAATAGCGTGTAATTTCACTGATTGGTTCATGCGCAGTGTGACTCAGTGTTTACTTTGTTTATTGCATTTCTCGCGCGAAACTTGGCAGACGAATAAATAGGTTTAGAAATCTTTTGACGAACACTTGAAGACTACACCTGGCGAATCGCAATATATGAAGTAGTACATGCATGGGGCTGCTTCGACGGTGCAGATCGTCCCGGCGGGTTAGCTACATGGAGTTAACGACGTTGGTGTCACTCATTAGCTTGATCAGCCGCTTGTGGTCAACGAAAAACTTAGATCGTGGAGATGGTGAGTCGGGTATCAGGTGTGCGTCGCGGCCAGAGTGTTGAGTCGCATCAGCAGGCAACGCGCGTCTTGGGGGTTTATGGAACTGTCGCCCAATGGGAATTCTCGCCGAAACACCAACTGAGAACTTTCGCCGACGTGGAAATGTTAACCTGATCTGGACATTGGCACCTAACTTAACTGATCAAGCTATTGCTGCATGGTATTTCATCCCTGAATCCAGAAACACGGGTAAAACCTGATTAAAAATATATATTGGGTCCTGTAATATCAAGAATTAGAACATTCGACGACGGCGGCGCGAATTCCTATCGGCGACAGTTCCAGGTACCGTCTTGGAAACCCGTCTGAGAGCGGCGATGAGGACACCAGCAACCTTCCCTTTATGACCTCTCTTTATTCCTCCCCTCTTCTTAGCTTTATTCCTTTCACCCTTTCTATTTCCCCTTCTTTACCCTTTCCCTTTATTCCTTCTCTTTATTCCTCTCCTCTTCTTAGCTTTATTTCCTTTCACCCTTTCTATTCCCCTTTTTTACCCTTTCTCTATATTCTACGCACACAATAGTTTCCTTCCGTTCATCACGCGCCACAAAAGTTTGTCTTGTCTTCGCGGCAAATAAGAGGAGCGCCTCACCGCAGGACACACGTAACAGGCGGGGGCAGCGGTGCGAGTGTTGTGTGGGGGGCGAGTACAAGGCAAGGACGCGGGACGAGACTCAAGGCCGGGGGGCATATTTCCGTTTTTTGGAAGAGTATGTGGCGTGTACTCTTGAACACGTCAAGTTAGGTTACGTTAGGTTACGGATAGGGTAAGTTAGGTGGGGGGATGACAACCGCTGTAAGCCTGTAACATTTATCCCTGTGTCTGCTGGCGGTGGCGTGTTGCTGTACCTAAAGGCGGCGTCACACTAGCACTTTTCCGTCTATTTTTTCCAGCAACTTTCTAAAAACTAACAATTTTTTTACTGCAAGCCGTCACACACACAATCGTTTGCCTGCACTACCAGTCAGCTGTTCCTGCGACTGTAAAATTAATAAACATGGCTCCGACGCCAGGGCAGGCTAAAGTACCTTAGGGCAGGCTATCGCTGGTATACACTTAATTATGTGTATTATCAATCGTAGACGCGCCAAACAAGCTAAAATACATACACATATATACATAAAAACAGTAATAGATGAGCGGGCATCAGCCCGCCGCTGGAGCCGCTGGAGCTGCAGCAACAGTCAGGTCACAGGTGGGCGGGACGTGAGGTCACTCCCGCTCCTTATTTATGAGAAATTCTTCTGAACTACGTGTCCACAGCATTTCGTCCATAATTACAAGTTGAAGTCTTGAAGAGTGAAAAACGAGTTTTGAGTGTCTTGAAAAATATACACAACAATCGAGTCATGCGAGAGACTGTTGCCTGTTTTATAAAACCGGCTTTTAAATGTATCTACATGTGCAATAGTCACTTGAATATTTTTCATACTTTCAAATGTATTGAATTATATTTTGCAAAAAAATCCTGATTTATATCGAATATCTTTAAAGTAATCACTATAGATTTTGATTTGACTATGAAAGTTGTCTTCAACTTTCCATATGAAGACGATCATGATCGTCTGACTCAGACTGACTGATTCAGACGGACTAACTAGTCAAAACGAGAAAAAACCAACGGAGATCGTCTAACTAGACGGAAAAAGTGCTAGTGTGACGCCGCCTTAACACGCATTTCACAGATCAAATCAAGTAAATATACAAACAAGTGATGGAAATGGACGTCTGTATTCCGTAGATTGTTTTTGTCCCTCAGTGATATACTATATTTAACCCTTCTTTCTTTCCTCTTATATATATATATATATATATATATATATATATATATATATATATATATATATATATATATATATATATATATATACATATATATATATATACATATATATATATATAATATATATATATATATATATATATATATATATATATATATATATATATATATATATATATATACATACACGTCTCATTTCCCTAGATTATTTTCATCCCCCAGCGATATACTATTTTTCCCCTTTTTTCTTTCCTCTTATTCCTCCAGTTTTCCTCTTCTTTCTTTCCTCTTATTATACATGGACGTCTCATTTCCGTAGATTATTTTACTCCCTTAGCGATATACAATTTTTCCCTTCCTTACTTTCCTCTTATAACTGCAGGTGTCTGTTTCCCAGTATTTCCCGAGGCTGAAATATCACTTCTCAGGACTTATTTTTCCTTATCACACACATAGCCTACATATCCTTTACATGCATATACATTCCTTATTTGTGATGTCTGGCACATTTCCCCCTTTTTGGCCATAAATCAATCAATCCTTATCATAACCATTGCCGTAGATAACACCTAAGTCGCCAGGACAACGTTTTTTTTTATTTACAGAAGTCTGGTGGCGTAAATACTTACATTTTTACATCCATGATTTTCAGGACAGTTAGAAGGGGCTATCTGAAGAGTCTGTGTCATTTTGTGTCTTCATCTGTGTCATATTATGGCTATATGTGTCATAGTATGAACAAATTACGAAACTATTAAACGAGTGGCGACGTTTTGCTTTTATGCATTTTTACTCTAGGCCTAATAGTTACGGAGTAAAATTATTTTGTAATGAAAAATAGGGTGAAATATATCTGATGTTAATACCCTATTGAATAGTACCTATTAAGAGTATATACAATTAGAGGGGTAGGATATTATATACCCTTAATAGGGGTACAATAATATACCCCTAATAATCTCCTAACAGATACTTTAATAAATTATGTGAAAATTCCTGGATCTTATAGTATAGGTTTACTTAGGTTAGGTAAAAAAAAAAAAAATTTGCCAATTAAATGATTAGTACTAGAGGAAACATTAATAGCGTCACAACAAACACACGTTAAGTTAGAGGTGTTTTTACTTATTGGTATAATAGGTATAGTAGCAGTAGTAGTAGTAGCCTATTATTGTATTTTTAGATCATTCATGCCAAACAAAGGTCTGTTTTAAATAGACCTGATAATAAGATGATTCAAAATGTAAGATAAGTTTTCCTTGCTTGAAACTTAATATTTTTCTCTACTCAATCATTATAGTTAATCATTAAAACACACTAATGTAAACTCCAAAACATTTAATTTCGATAAATTTTGCAAGGTTTATTTATTAGCCTTTCGACGGGGCAGCATTCGAGATTCATTTAGTACAAAAATTCGCGTGTTCTTTTGTTGGTTTTCATGTAAACTGTGGTTGGTTCCTTGGCCTCAGTTATAGTGGTAGAAGCTCGAGTATTCCAGCCACGCTTGGTACACGAGCACCGCACAAGTCACCACGCTGACACAGTCCAACACGTAGTCCCAAAAGTTCGACTGTTCCTCGTCGTCGGTTGAAGGAGGAGACTCACGCTGGCTAATACGTTCCTCCTCATCGATCTGAGGGGAATATTCGTCATGGCTATACCACTCTTCCTCATCGATCTGAGGGGAATATTCTTCATAGCTATTACATTCCTCCTCGTCGATCTGAGGGGAATATTCTTCATCGCGTCCCTCCTCATCGATCTGAGGGGAATATTCTTCATCGCGTTCCTCCTCATCGATCTGAGGGGAATATTCTTCATCGCGTTCCTCCTCATCGATCTGAGGGGTATATTCTTCATCGCGTTCCTCCTCATCGATCTGAGGGGAATATTCTTCATCGCGTTCCTCCTCATCGATCTGAGGGGAATATTCTTCATCGCGTTCCTCCTCATCGATCTGAGGGGAATATTCTTCATCGCTATTACATTCCTCCTCATCGATCTGAGGGGAATATTCTTCATCGCGTCCCTCCTCATCGATCTGAGGGGAATATTCTTCATCGCGTTCCTCCTCATCGATCTGAGGGGAATATTCTTCATCGCGTTCCTCCTCATCGATCTGAGGGGAATATTCGTCATCGGCAAACCACTCTTCCTCATCGATCTGAGGGTAATATTCTTCATCGCGTTCCTCCTCATCGATCTGAGGGGAATATTCGTCATCGGCATACCACTCTTCCTCTTCGATCGGAGGGGAATATTCTTCCTCGAGGGCCGAGTAGTGGTCGTCCTCGGAATCGGTTTCGGGTTCGAGGGCCGAGTAGTGGTCGTCCTCGGAATCGGTTTCGGGTTCGAGGGCCGAGTAGTAGTCTTCCTCGGAACCGGTTCCCTCTTCGAGGGCCGAGTAGTAGTCGTCCTCGGCATCACTGTCGTCGTCCTCCTGGCTGGGGTTCTGCACTTGGCCGCAGTAGCCGTAGCAGCGTTCCACCCACTTGAAGTAGCCGCGCACGCTGTAGCGGGGATCCTTCGCCGCCTCGATACAACGCCCGTACCGCAGTGTCAGGTTGTGCAGGTAGTCGACGCACGTGATGAACCCGACGTCCTCCTGCCTGACGCCGGGAGGATACCCGTCCCCGATCTCATGCTCGATCTCCACATCGAGAAAATACTCGGGGCGGACAGATGGTACCTCTGGCTGACAGTCACCGCTGGAGGAGTCTCCCTCACCGTGCTGGGGGCTGCCCGGGGGCGCCGCGTCACAGCCGGTGTGGTGCTCTTCATCCTCCTGTGTCAGGCTGGACTCCTTGTCCTCGCTGCTTGGAAGGTGTTGACCGTTGTCAACACCAATCCGCTGCCCATTACAGAACAGTGCCGCGAAAGTCTGTTCCTGTCCTGCAGTGGACTGCAGCTTTCCTCCCTCGAGGCTGAAGTTGAGGACCGCTGTGTCCCCCACCGTTGTGGTCTTCAGCCCCCGGAGAAGGTCCCCGAGGGTCATGTCAGAGGTCAAGACGGGGGTGCCACCGGCCAGGCAGCGCACCCTGACGAGGGTGTCCCCGTCTTTCTTGCTCAAGCGTCCCATCTTCATCACGGCCGCCTGGGCGGAGGTGTTCAGCTCGAAGCCGTCGTGAGCACACTGCCAGTCCTCGCGGGGGAAGGTGAAGGAGGCGATCACCCGCCTCCCGCGCCCCCAGCACCCGCACGAGTACCAGCACGGGCGCCTCCCGTAGCACAGCGTGATGGCGTCCACGGGGCCGCTGTCGCCCTGCACGGCGATGGTCGAGCTGACCTTCAGGCGTGAATAGTTTTGTTTCATATTTGTGTTCATATTGAAATGAATATGTTTGTCAAGAAGAGTTTTGGGGCGTCATCGGGGCACAGCATAAAAGGGGTTGGTAGTGCACGGTGTGTGGCGTGGTGGGTGGGGCAAGGGTAGTGGTAGTAGTAGTTCTGTTATGTTTCCATTATTTCGTATGTAAGAACATAAGAACATAAGAAAATAAGGAAGCTACAAGAGGCCGCGAGGCCTACACGTGGTAGTTCCTGTCACCTAACACTACCTACATCCACCTTTCATCCCCATCCATGAACTTATCCAGCTCCCCTTTAAAGCTCCCTAATGACTCCGCACTAACTACCTGTCTACTGAGACCATTCCACTCATTCACCACCCTATTTGTGAACCAGTTTTTCCCTATTTCCTTTCTAAATCTACGCTTTTCCAGCTTGAATCCGTTACTTCTTGTTCTACCCTGGTTAAAAGCCGTAAGAACTTTTCCTACCTCTCCTTTATTAAATCCCTTTATCCACTTAAAAACTTCTATCAGATCGCCCCTTACTCTGCGTCTCTCGAGTGAGTGTAATTTTAATAACTTCAATCTCCTCTCATAACTAAAGTTACGCATCCCTTGTATCATTTTGGTCATCCTTCTCTGCACTTTTTCTAACAACACTATATCCATCCTGTAATATGGAGACCAAAACTGAACTGCATAGTCTAGGTGAGGCCTGACTAGAGCCAGATAAAGCTTTAGAATAACTTCCGCACTTCTACTTTTAACACTTCTGGTAATGAATCCTAATACTCTATTAGCTCTATTTCTGGCCTCAATACATTGTTTCCTAGGTCGGAGGTCTGGGCTCACCCTCACTCCAAGATCTTTTTCACCTTCTGATCTTTTCAGCGATACATTGCTTATGGTGTATCTATTACCAGGGTTTTTTCTACCAACATTCATAACGCTACATTTATCAATATTAAATTCCATCTGCCATCTGACTGCCCACTCGTTAAGTTTATCTAAGTCTCCCTGCAATATGTTTACGTCAGACTGTGATCCAATAATCCTACCTAACTTAGTATCATCAGCAAACTTGCTGATATCACTGCTAATCCCACTATCCAAGTCGTTGATGTAAATCAAAAATAGTAATGGGCCCAAAACAGACCCTTGTGGAACTCCACTTGTCACCAGTCCCCATTCAGATTTGGAACCATTAATTGTAACCCTTTGTTGCCTATTACTTAGCCAAGCTCTGATCCAATGAAGAACCTTCCCATCTATACCATGAGCCCTAACCTTATTTAAGAGTCGCTCGTGTGGTACTTTGTCAAATGCCTTACTAGACTAGACTTACTAGTTACGCTGTAACTTGCATAGTAGACTAGAATATGTAGAACACGATTTACAGCAAGTATAGAATGTTATATCAATAAACAAACACAGTATAGTTTGCACATACATACAGCAAAAAGCTTACAGGTATTTACATCACTTCTACCATCAAATATGAACCTAAAAACTCACACAAACATGAACAAAATGACTATGAACACGCTAACAAACGAGAAGGGGAGGAGAAGGAGGACAGCCACGTATTCCTGGGATCTCAGAGACTGTGTATTTTACCGAACATAAACGGCGGCGGCTCAAATACTGCAACACAAAACAAAAATAGAAAGGAGGAAATAATAAAAAGAATAAAAAGACAGAAAAGAGGTATCAAAACAGGACGCTGACATTCCGCTCCAAAGAGGAAGAAAAATAGAACACAGTCGTTTCAAAGCCAAACCAGCGCCTGAGGTGACCAGCCAATCACTCGCTCACACAGTTTGTTGACTTAACTATAAAAGCCAAACCTTACTCAAATTTAGTACATAAAGAAATCACAGATAATATAAACATAACAATCGTACAAATGAAAAATTTATCGCGCAAATGAATACTTTGGTTCCTTCCTCCAAGCCAACCACTCGACAAACGATAAATTATATAAACAAATACTTGATATCAGTATCCATAATGACTTTTGTGATTTCAAGTTATAAGCCACACTATGGGGCGACACATTACATTCACACTCCGCTCAGGAAGTACAGTAAAACCTCTCGTATTCGGACCCTCATTATTCGGACTTTGACATTATTCGGACCTCCTCCTCCTTTTTTTTTTTTTTTTTTTTTTTTTTTTTTTTTTTTTTTTTTAGGGGTCGAATTTTCCTAGTATATAATTTATATACACCAGATTTTTTTTTTTTTTTTTTTTTTTTTTTTTTTTTTTTTTTTTTTTTTTTTTTTTGTGTTAAACATATCCCCCCATTATTCGGATCCTTGCATTACTCGGACCACTCCTTGGCCCAATTAGTCCGAATATGAGAGGTTTTACTGTATTGTAATAACTTATAAGAGAACGTTCTGACTCAACACGCTCAGGAAGTATTGTAATAACTTATAAGAGAACGTTCTGACCCAACACGCTAATGAACCAGCGACGGGCGTCATTGTATATTATTTTGTCAGGCAACGGCACAATAACAAACAACGCAGTCATGGTCATGAAGGGAAATCAGTCGATCATGCAAAGTTGCACGAGTAGGTTGACCTTGAAATGACGGCAGATGAAATATATGTAAGCAAATATAAAATCTCAAATTGTCATCCAGCACAAATCAATGAACTCGGGTTGGTTATCGTCAACACAAATTGAAACGAACTTCTTTTCTTCTCACTTTTCTAGTATTGATTTTGATTTGAACATAGTCAAAGCCTGTTATATTGATACTAGTAATTGTCTCAGGAATATATGTACAAGCCTCGAGGCTCTTTGTCGCGTATATATAGGAGGAACATCGCGTCATTGCGTCACACAGACAGGGATGAATATTGCGACAAGGTATCTCTATGCAGAGTATAGTTTGCGTATCCATACAGTTCACGTTATCCAACCGCATATTCATAACACCTTTGATGTTGTCCTTGGCTCCTTACATGTAGATTCTGAAGTTATGTTTGAAGTTTATGGATCCAAAGTTATGTTGTTATTTGCTTTTCCATTGTAATCCTCCTCCTCCTCCTCCTCCTCATCCGTTGTCGCCACCATACCTCTTCCTTCCTCTGCCACCATCTTATCTTCCTCCTCCTCCTCCTCCTCCACCTTCTCTGCTACCAACACCTCCTCCTCCTCCTCCTCCTCCTCCTCCTCCTCCTCCTCCTCCTATTTCCCCTCTTCCTCTCCTTCCGTTGCCACCATCTAATCATCATCCTTCTCCTCCTCCACCATCTTATTCTCCTCTCTTCCTCCTCCTCACCTTCCTCCTTCCTCCTCCTAGCTTATCTTTCTCCTCCTCCACCTCCATCACCTTATTCTCCTCTTCCTTCTCCTCCTCCTCCTCCTCCTCCTTCTCCTCCTCTTATCTTATCCTTCTCCTCCTCCACCTCCATCACCTTACTATCCTCCTCCTCCTCCTCCTCCTCCTAACGTGAACTAGACACTAACCAGGGTAAGCTGAAACTCCGTACGCCCTTGAGAGTTGCCGGATCGCTTGGCCATGATCGCCTTCTTGCGGTGGTTGCGTCTCACCATCAGTAGGATCTCGAGGTAGCACCATAGCATCACCGTGAAGGGCGCCACCACCACGAACGCTACCACCAGCAGGATGTACACCTGGGCGGCTGTTGAGAGGGGGAGAGGAAGGGAATGTAGTAGCGAAGGATGAAGATAGGGATATTGATTGTGTGTTACTATATGGAAAGTTTTGAAAGACTCTTCTGTGTTATTATGGAGTGCTGTTGAGAGGGGGAGAGGAAAGGAAGGATGTAATAGCGAGGATGAGGATAGGGATAGTGATTGTGTGATGTTATATGGAAAGTTTTTAAAGACTCTTCTGTGTTATTATGGAGTGCTGTTGAAAGGGGGAGAGGAAAGGAAGGGATGTAGTAGTAGGATGAGGGTAGGGATAGTGATTGTGTGTTGTTACATGGGAATTTTTTTAAGATTTCTGTGTTATTATGGAGTGCTGTTGAGAGAGGGAAAGGAAAGGAAGGATGTAGTAGTAGGATGAGGGTAGGAATAGTGATTGTGAGTAACTAACTATATGGAACGTTTTTAAGAGTCTTCTGTGTTATTGTGAGTTTAGGTTACGAGGTTGGAGTGTCAGAGAGAGAGAGAGAGAGAGAGGGAGGACAATGAAATATGGAAGGTGGATAATAGACGAAAATTAGATGAAAAAAACATAATATAAGGAAAAAAGTCAAAGAGCAAAGAAAAGCAGGACCATAAAAAGCCAAGAACGAGTACGAAACGATCGAGAACGAGTACAGAACACGAAACATTATGGAAAATACAGAAGCACGAAAAGAGACTTTAAAATAATAGAAACACAAGGGAAGAACAAAATACAATGAAAAGCTTTTGTGAAGAAAGGCTTTGAAGATGATAATAGAAGTGCAGGGAATTCACAGAAGAGGCTTGAGGGCGCAATAAGGAAGAGGAGATGCAGCAAAGAGCAATTAGAAAACGGAATGTACCAGCAACGAGCAATTAGAAAACAGAATGAAACAACAAGGAAAGGAAATTGAACAAGAGAACCAGGGGGAAGATAGCAAAAGATGGTGTAAGATGGTATAAAAAAAATAAAAAAAATAAAAAAAATAAAAAAAAAGGCGTGAGGGAAGGGGAAGAGACACAGAAGAGAATAATAAAACAAGGAAGAGATTGATTGATTGATTGATTGATTGTTTATTAGGCTTAACATAACATCCATAAAATTGATTATACATTAATAATTATATACAAGCCGCGGTCCATTGAGCCGAGACTCATTATGGACCTGATGCCTTAGATTTTTTTAAAATTACAACAGTCGTGGAAACAATGTGTGTGGACTTTAGTATCGAATATGTTATAAAAAATTATAAAAATATATAAATATGGGTTCATTTAAATTGTTATAATAAGAGAGAGAGAGAGAGAGAGAGAGAGAGAGAGAGAGAGAGAGAGAGAGAGAGAGAGAGAGAGAGAGAGAGAGAGAGAGAGAGAGAGAGAGAGAGAGAGAGAGAGAGAGAGAGAGAGAGACTTGGAGTTGAAGGATAAGGAAGGAAACATAAGGAAAAATAGAGACAGACCATTAGACAAAGACCGATAGACAGACAGACCTAATAAAAGAATATATAAGTTCACCCCATAACAACGAAGAAAAGAGGAAAGAAGAGGAAGAGGAGTAGAATCCAATAGCTCTTAAAAATTTCAGACAAGTTCCTCAAGAGTTTAAAGAAAGAAAAAAAAGGACTTGTTTGAGGAAAAGCTTCATGTACTATTGGCACAAGGAAAATAGTCGTGAATCAGGAATCGGGGATGGAAATGTAGGGGAAAATACGACTCTACCGGGAAAAAAGTGAGCTTAGGTGAAGAATATAAAAGGCAGGATAGGGATGATAGGGGGGGAAAGGTAGGAGAGGGAAGAACAAGTAGGAAAGGAAGGGTGGAGGGAAGCTTAGAGAGGAACAAGGGATAGAAAAATGGAGATTGTAAGTAGGATGAGGAAGAGGAGGAAGAGAGTAAACTGGAGGAAGTAAAGTTGTGTAATAATCTCGATGGAGAAGAGGAAAAGGAGAAATGTTGGAGGGAGGTGATGGGGGAAGTGGAAGGAGGAAGTGATGAGGTAGATAATATGATGTTTAGAGGAAAGAGAGAAACAAATGGAGAGATATAGAGATAGAGATAGAGAAGAGAAAACAAAATAGGAGGTAACTAAAAAAAGTAATGGAAAAAAATATAATAAGACGAATGAAGCATTAGAAGAAAAAGGAAGAGGGAGAGGAAATGAAAAGCGATTACGCGGAATTGATGAAACCTAGGAGAAAATAATTAGAAAAGTAGAAGAGATGGAAATTGAGTTAACAGGTGGAAATGGAGGGACAAAAGGGTAGGCCTAATAGACAGGTAAAGAGAGAGTAATAAAGTTATACCCGGTGAATAGACTCACCCTTCTCTGCGGAGGACCAGTGTAGGGTGCAGGAGGTCCCAAAGGGCTCCACCTCGTAGGCCTTGGAGAAGGAGAAGAGGGGTAGGATGGCCCAGAAGAGGGAGTAGAGGTAGGCTCCCAGCAGCACCACCTTCATGTGTTGCGCCGTCAACGTCCTGCCTGGGGGGTGGTGATGAGGGTGGTGAAGGTGTTGGGTGGGGGTGATGGTGGTGGTGGTGGTGGTGAGAGTGGTGGTGGTTGTGGTGAGGGTGATGGTGGTGGTGAGGGTGATGGTGGTGGTGAGGGTTGTGGTGGTTGGTAAGAATGTGATTTTTTGGTGGTGATGATGGTGATGATGGTGATGGTGGTGGTTGATAAGAATTTGATGCTTTAGGTGGTGATGATGACGATGGTGATGGTGAAACGGGTGATGTTTAGTGATTATGTGATGAGTGGAATTCTGATGTGGCGTAGTGGTGATGGTGATGATGGTGATGGTTGATAAGAATGTGTCGTTTCTGGTGGTGATGATAACGATGGTGAAACAGGTGGTAATGATGGAAAATGGTGATGGTTGTTGTGGTGTTGAACGGTAGCCTTTTTTTTTTCTTCTTCTTCTTCTCTTTACGTTGGAGCCTATAGTGTCTGTAGGCAACTTTTCTTTTTATGGCAGAAGGCAGTTGAAAAAATGGAATATAAAACACAATGAAACGAAGCATATAAAAAATAATATGACGATAACTAATAATGAGAATAAACAAAAAAAGGATGATATTGAAACGTCAAATATTATTACAGCAACTTTTTCCTCCTCCTTCTCCTCCTCCTCCTCCTCCTCCTCCTCCTCCTCCTCCTCCTCCTCCTCCTCCTCCTCCTCCTCCTCCTCCTCCTCCTCCTCCTCCACCACCTTTTACAACAACAACCTCTTACAACACTTTAATTAACCCCTTCACACCTTTTGCAATATAAAATCGTCTGTTGTTAGCCATAAAATTACGAAAAGTTACTTAATATATCAAATTAGTTAGTGGAAAAGGATATTATAGTGGTCATATCTATAAAACATTGCTTATATTCAGTAAAATCATCTAATGGTACCCAAACTACAATGGAAATTACGTTCTGGGTCTCAAGGGGTAAATTCTTCACATAAACATATTTCTCACACAACACCCTATCTGAGGCTGTCACCCACACTCTTTTTCACTCCCACTCACATTTCCATAAATTTAATCAACACCGTACAATTTCCCGCTCCGTTACGTCTCTAAGTCATAATACCTTTCAACACCCCTGCCAAGAATATACCCCGAGGATATACCTGGAAACCTGCTTTAATAACCTACATACCTGGAAAGACGTTAATTATGTCTGAACTTACTATAGGTGTGTGTGCACGTCTTCAGGTAGCGCACCACCGCCAGGGCTGCCATAGATATGATGGTTGCTACGCCGAGGGTATAGCAGACGAACCCGTAGACCTTACAGCCTGGAGGAGGAGGAGGAGGAGGAGGAGGAGGAGGAGGAGGAGGAGGGAGGAGGAGGAGGAGGAGGAGGAGGAGAGGAGGAGGAGGAGAGGAGAGAGGAGGAGGAGGAGGAGGAGGAGTAGGAGGGAGGAAGGAGGAGGGAGGCAGTAATAAGAACAGTTGTGATATGAGTTGTAGTAAGTGGTTAAGTGGTAAAAGTAGTAGTAAATAATTGAAATGGACTCAAGGAAGGAGACGTCATATAGCAAGATTAAAAAAGAAATAGGGTGGTAAATGATTGGAAGGGACTCAGTCGTCAGGTAGTTAGCGTGGAGTCATTAGGGAGCTTTGAAAGGAGGCTGGATAATTTCATGGATGGGGATGAAAGGTGGATGTAGGTAGTATTAAGTAACAGGAACTACCTCGTGTAGGTCTCACGGCCTCTTGTAGCTTCCTTATTTTCTTATGTTCTTATGTAGGATTTGTAGTGGTTGAAGGAGGTGGAGGAGGAAAATATTAGATGTAGTGAGTGTAATATGAGTAGTGATATGACCTGTAGTACTCGTAAGGTTTGAAGGAGGAGGTGGAGGAGAAAATAGCTACTCATCACGACAATACTTAGGTACTCCAGTTTCTGCTAAATTAATGTCCCTGTACCAACCTGAGACACGTAGGGATGCTGTGTGGGTGTGTGTGTGTGTGTGTGTGGATGTGTGTGTGTGGGTGTGGGTGTGTGTAGGTGGGTGTCGTGTGTGGGTGTGGGTGTGTGTGTGTGTGTGTGTGTTTTTCAGGTATAATCACGTTAAATCATCACGTTTCTTGCTATATTCCTTTATGTTATTCTTTAAATTGTTCGTTTATTTTCACCCTCACGCTGCCGCAAGCACCCCTTTCCTGCGACCAACAAGACAGGGGAGGGAAAGGAAGTCGATACAATTGTACTTGTCTTTTTCATCGATAGTTAAAGCCATGTCTTCCCTTCAAGTATCAGGTTAAGTAAGGAAATTCATATATGGCACCTTCTGTTTCTCTTCACTTAAAATCCTCCAACAAGAGTTTGAAGAGTAAAATAACACCTGGTAGAATTATGTCAAAATCAACTTTGTATCAGCAGAAGCAAACTGATTGCAGCATTT
>JACEEZ010002126.1:204493-229493 GCA_016584305.1 Chionoecetes opilio
TTTAGCACGAAGAATTATAAAAGAGCAGGTTTTTAGCACGAAGAATTATAAAAGAGCAGGTTTTTAGCAGGAAGAATTATAAAAGAGCAGGTTTTTAGCACGAAGAATTAATTATAAAAGAGCAGGTTTTTTAGCACGAAGAATTAATTATAAAAGAGCAGGTTTTTTAGCACGAAGAATTATAAAAGAGCAGGTTTTTAGCACGAAGAATTAATTATAAAAGAGCAGGTTTTTAGCACGAAGAATTATATAAGAGCAGGTTTTTAGCACGAAGATTTATAAAAGAGCAGGTTTTTAGCACGAAGATTTATAAAAGAACAGGTTTTTAGCACGAAGAATTATAAAAGAGCAGGTTTTTAGCACGAAGATTTATAAAAGAGCAGGTTTTTAGCACGAAGAATTATAAAAGAGCAGGTTTTTAGCACGAAGAATTATAAAAGAGCAGGTTTTTAGCACGAAGAATTATAAAAGAGCAGGTTTTTAGCACGAAGAATTAATTATAAAAGAGCAGGTTTTTAGCACGAAGAATTATAAAAGAGCAGGTTTTTAGCACGAAGATTTATAAAAGAGCAGGTTTTTAGCACGAAGAATTATAAAAGAGCAGGTTTTTAGCACGAAGAATTACATAGGAGCAGGTTTTTAGATCGAAAAATGATAAAAGAGCAGGTTTTTAGCACAAAGAGTTATAAAAGAGCAGGTTTTTAGCACGAAGATTTATAAAAGAGCAGGTTTTTAGCACGAAGAATTAATTATAAAAGAGCAGGTTTTTTAGCACGAAGATTAATTATAAAAGAGCAGGTTTTTACCACGAAGAATTATAAAAAAGCAGGTTTTTAGCACAAAGAATTATAAAAGAGCAGGTTTTTAGCACGAAGAATTATAAAAGAGCAGGTTTTTAGCACGAAGAATTATAAAAGAGCAGGTTTTTAGCAGGAAGAATTATAAAAGAGCAGGTTTTTAGCACGAAGAATTAATTATAAAAGAGCAGGTTTTTAGCACGAAGAATTAATTATAAAAGAGCAGGTTTTTAGCACGAAGAATTATAAAAGAGCAGGTTTTTAGCACGAAGAATTAATTATAAAAGAGCAGGTTTTTAGCACGAAGAATTATAAAAGAGCAGGTTTTTAGCACGAAGAATTAATTATAAAAGGAGCAGTTTTTAAGCACGAAGAATTAATTATAAAGAGCAGGTTTTTAGCACGAAGAATTATAAAGAGCAGGTTTTTAGCACGAAGAATTAATTATAAAAGAGCAGGTTTTTAGCACGAAGAATTATAAAAGAGCAGGTTTTTAGCACGAAGAATTAATTATAAAAGAGCAGGTTTTTAGCACGAAGAATTATAAAAGAGCAGGTTTTTAGCACGAAGAATTAATTATAAAAGAGCAGGTTTTTAGCACGAAGAATTAATTATAAAAGAGCTGGTTTTTAGCACGAAGAATTAATTATAAAAGAGCTGGTTTTTAGCACGAAGAATTATAAAAGAGCAGGTTTTTAGCACGAAGAATTATAAAAGAGCAGGTTTTTAGCACGAAGAATTAATTATAAAAGAGCAGGTTTTTAGCACGAAGAATTAATTATAAAAGAGCTGGTTTTTAGCACGAAGAATTATAAAAGAGCAGGTTTTTAGCACGAAGAATTATAAAAGAACAGGTTTTTAGCACGAAGAATTATAAAAGAGCAGGTTTTTAGCACGAAGAATTATAAAAGAGCAGGTTTTTAGCACGAAGAATTATAAAGAGCAGGTTTTTTAGCACGAAGAATTATAAAAGAACAGGTTTTTAGCACGAGAATTATAAAAGAGCAGGTTTTTAGCACGAAGAATTATAAAAGTCAGGTTTTTAGCACGAAGAATTATAAAGAGCTGGTTTTTTAGCACGAAGAATTATAAAAGAGCAGGTTTTTAGCACGAAGAATTATAAAAGAGCAGGTTTTTAGCACGAAGAATTATAAAAGAGCAGGTTTTTAGCACGAAGAATTATAAAAGAGCAGGTTTTTAGCACGAAGAATTATAAAAGAGCAGGTTTTTAGCACGAAGATTTATAAAAGCAGGTTTTTAGCACGAAGAATTTATAAAAGAGCAGTTTTTTAGGCACGAAGAATTATAAAAGAGCAGTTTTTAGCACGAAGAATTATAAAAGAGCAGGTTTTTAGCACGAAGATTTATAAAAGAGCAGGTTTTTTTAGCACGAAGAATTATTATAAAAGAGCAGGTTTTTTTAGCACGAAAAAATTATAAAAGAGCAGGTTTTTAGCACGAAGAATTATAAAAGAGCAGTTTTTTAGCACGAAGAATTAAATTTATAAAGAGCAGGTTTTTTGCACGAAGAATTAATTATAAAAGAGCAGGTTTTTAGCACGAAGAATTATAAAAGAGCAGGTTTTTAGCACGAAGAATTAATTATAAAAGAGCAGGTTTTTAGCACGAAGAATTATAAAAGAGCAGGTTTTTAGCACGAAGAATTAATTATAAAAGAGCAGGTTTTTAGCACGAAGAATTAATTATAAAAGAGCAGGTTTTTAGCACGAAGAATTAATTATAAAAGAGCAGGTTTTTAGCACGAGAATTATAAAAGAGCAGGTTTTTAGCACGAAGAATTAATTATAAAAGAGCAGGTTTTTTAGCACGAAGAATTATAAAAGAGCAGGTTTTTAGCACGAAGAATTAATTATAAAAGAGCGGGTTTTTTTAGCACGAAGAATTATAAAAGAGCAGGTTTTTTTAGCACGAAGAATTAATTATAAAGAGCAGGTTTTTTAGCACGAAGAATTAATTATAAAAGAGCAGGTTTTTAGCACGAAGAATTATAAAAGAGCAGGTTTTTTTAGCACGAAGAATTAATTATAAAAGAGCAGGTTTTTTAGCACGAAGAATTATAAAAGAGCAGGTTTTTAGCACGAAGAATTAATTATAAAAGAGCAGGTTTTTAGCACGAAGAATTAATTATAAAAGAGCAGGTTTTTAGCACGAAGAATTATAAAAGAGCAGGTTTTTAGCACGAAGAATTAATTATAAAAGAGCAGGTTTTTAGCACGAAGAATTAATTATAAAAGAGCAGGTTTTTAGCACGAAGAATTATAAAAGAGCAGGTTTTTAGCACGAAGAATTAATTATAAAAGAGCAGGTTTTTAGCACGAAGAATTACATAGGAGCAGGTTTTTAGATCGAAAAATGATAAAAGAGCAGGTTTTTAGATCGAAAAATGATAAAAAAAAAAAACAGGTTTTTAGCACGAAAAATTATAAAAGAGCAGGTTTTTAGCACGAAAAATTATAAAGGAGCAGGTTTTTAGCACGAAAATTATATAAGAGTCAAGAAATACCGAAGAAAATATGTAAGTGGAGCTTATTTTACCCAAAGTACCAAAGTGTATATGGTACTCTGATTTTACCTTTCACTATGCCGTGCGCGGGAGAAACTGACAGATGGAAAATAGAAAAAGAACCTCCTTCCTAGTATATATAAGTTTTCCCTGGCCGGGTTCAGCGGGTCGGAAAAGAGGCGTCGGGGAGAAGATAGTTACCGTAACGAGGGACAAACTAAAGAAGGAAAATAAGGGATGAGACTCCGAAAAGAAGCTTAACTTTGTCCTGTGGAAAATAAGTCCCCTCGGCATGTGTTGATCATGTCAGAAATAAGGTTTAGGGGAAAAGACGGTGCGGGGAATCATTGAAGGTGTGATTCTTAGGTGTTCAGGCATTCCTTCTGCTTCCCCTCCTTCACTTCTATCTTCTAAGGGCGTGAACCTGGGAGAGCGTGGTGGCATTAACCCCTTGAGACCCAGAGCGTAATTTCCATTGTAATTTGGGTACCGTTAGACGATTTTTAGTGACTATAAGCAATATTTTATAGATATGACCTGTTTAGTATCCTTGTCGACTAACTGATTTGGTATATTCAGTTACTTTTCGTGATTTTATGGCTCGAGTACATACGATTTTTGTATAGCAAAGGAAAGATCTGGCAGTGAAGGGATTAACGAGGGTTGTACGCGTTACCTGGAGGCGAGGAGAGGTGGAAGTTATGAAAGGATGGGGTGCGTCTCTCACCTCTCGACTCACCACAAAGTTTACTGATTTTTGTAAATTGTCAACTCCAGATACTGAATAAGGGACGAGTCTCTCTCTCTCTCTCTCTCTCTCTCTCTCTCTCTCTCTCTCTCTCTCTCTCTCTCTCTCTCTCTCTCTCTCTCTCTCTCTCTCTCTCTCTCTCTCTCTCTCTCTCTCTCTCTCTCTCTCTCTCTCTCTCTCTCACGCACGCACGCACGCACGCACGCACGCACGCACGCACGCACACACGGTGGAATGGCTAAGGTATTCGCTTTAAAGTTTCAAAGATATCCCCGCGTTCGCATCCCAGCTCCAGCGTCTCAACTTTCCATAGAAGATCAAAGTGGCCTAAAAGTTACTCGCCAAGGACATAAGGTCAGATTGGAGGTCATTGGGCTCTGAGAAGCTAAGGTCAAAAGGTCAGGTCGTCCTCCGGCTTTTTCGTCCCCAAAGATCCAGTATTAGATTGAGTAAAGAGGATTTGTCGATACTAAGCTTTTTTTTTTTTTTTTTGTTAGGTAAAAATGTAAAATGATAGAAGCTTGTTGCATAAGTGGTCAAGTGAAGGATAGTTTTCAGCGGTTGGAGTTGGAGTTGGATATGTAGGGTAAAGAAATGGATAATGAAAGTATATGTAGGGTAAACAAGTGGATAATAAAAGTATATGTAGGGTAAATAAATGGATAATAAAGGTAGATGCAGGGTAAAGAAATGGATAATAAAAGTGTATGTTGGGTAAAGAAATGGATAATAAGGTAGATGTAGGGTAAATAAATGGATAATAAAGGTAGATGCAGGGTAAAGAAATGGATAATAAAGGTACATGTAGGGTAAATAAATGGATAATAAAGGTAGATGCAGGGTAAAGAAATGGATAATAAAAGTACATGTAGGGTAAAGAAATGGATAATAAAAGTACATGTAGGGTAAAGAAATGGATAATAAAGGTAGATGTAGGGTAAAGAAATGGATAATAAAAGTGTATGTAGGGTAAACACATGGATAATAAAGGTGTATGTTGGGTAAACACATGGATAATAAAAGTAGATGTTGGGTAAACATATGGATAATAAAAGTAGATGTTGGGTAAACACATGGATAATAAAAGTAGATGTAGGGTAAACACATGGATAATAAAAGTAGATGTAGGGTAAACACATGGATAATAAAAGTGTATGTTGGGTAAACACATGGATAATAAAAGTATAGGTAGGCTAAACACATGAATAATAAAATTTGGTTATATAAGAGTTGAAAATTTAATGCTGGAAGAACTTAAGCCGATAGAATTTTTTTCCAGGTAGACACATAAAATAAAATAGGATGGAGAGGAGATGGTTACGTAAGCTCATTTGAAGAACGATTTGCAGGTCCTTTGAGGTTTTTTCAGGCAATTAAGAATATGAGAAAGTAAACTGTTCGGAACGATGAAAGGATTTTTTTTGCCAATTTTTTTTTTTTTTTTAACTAAACAAGTCTTTGATAATCCCGTGACTAAAGTTCTTAGATAGAGTTTGACCAAATTTCTGTTTTTCGTCTTTAAAGTTAGACGAACCGAGTCCAAAGTTATGGTGATATGTATTTACTGAAGTGTTTTTTCACGACACGGTATATATATTTCAAAGGACCCATACAAGTATAAAAAAAAAAAAAAAAAAAAAACACGTAACATCACATACACTTTGATACTCTAAGAAATATTAAAGAAATGCTATACAGACAGACGATTGCATGGTAAAGGAAGGTATAGGTTATTCTATGAAAGGCAATTATAAGTGAATGATAATACTGTTTTCGAGGGTACTAATGCATCTATAGTCGTATAAGTGGTTTTTGTATCTGCATATAAGTTTTCTTAGTTTGGGTAGCAGGTTTTAAGGGGTCGAAAAATGAAAAAAAAAAAAACAGGTTTTTTGCACGAAAAAATGAAAAAAAGAGCAGGTTTTTTTTTGATTGAAAAATTTAAAAGAAAACAAAGGTTTTTTTAAAAAACGAAAAATTTATAAGGTCAAAAAAATACCAAGAAAAGTAGTTGGGGGCTTATTTTACCCCCCAAAAAACCAAAGTGTATATGGTCTCCCGATTTTACCTTTTTATAGGCCCGGGGCGCGAAGGGGAAAAAGGGCAGATGGAAAAAAAAGAAAAAAAACCTCCCTTTCCCATTTTATATAAGTTTTCCCCCGGGCCCGGGTTTTTGCGGGTCCCGGAAAAAAAGGGGTCGGGGAAAAAATAGTTTTCCGAACGAGGACAAACTAAAGAAGGAAAATAAGGGGTGAGACCCGAAAAAAAAGCTTTAAATTTGTCCTGTTTGGAAAAAAAAGTTCCCCCCCCCCTCGGGGATGTGTTTACATGTCCGAAATAAGGTTTTGGGGAAAAGACGGGGGGGAAAAAAGAAGGGGGATTTTTTTTGGTTTAAAGGGCCTTTCCCTTTTGCTTTCCCCCCCCCTTTACTTCTATCTTCTAAAAGGGGGGGAACCTGGGGAGGTGGTGGGGATTAACCCCTTTAGACCCCAAACTAATTTCCCTTGTTTTGGGTACCCTTTAAAAACGATTTTAAATGACTATAAGCAATTTTTAATAGATATGCCTGTTTTTGTTAAACCTTTTCCCACTAAAATGATTTGGTTATTCCCGTTTCTTTTCGTGATTTTTTTGGCCGAGTACCTACGTTTTTGTATACAAAGGAAAAATCTGGCAGTGGAAGGGGTTAAAGAGGGTTGTCGCCCTTTTTCCTTTGGGGGAGGAGAGGTGGAAGTTTTTGAAAAGGGTGGGGTGGTCTCTCACCCCTCGATCACCAAAAAAGGGGTTTTCTGATTTTTGTAAATTGTCAAAATCCAGGATACTTGGGGGAAATAAGGGGAACCCCCCCAGTCTCCCCCCTCTCTCCCCCCCCTCCCCTCTATTTTTATTTTTTTCCCCCTCTCCCCTCCCCTCTTTTCCCCCCCCCTCCTTCCCCCTAAAAACCCCCCCTTTTCTCTAACTCCTCTCTTTCCCCCCCTCTTCTCTCTTTTCTCTCTCCTCTCTCTCTCTCCCCTCTTTTTCTCTCTCTCTCTCTCCCCTCTCTCTCTCTCTCACGCACGCACGCAAGCCCCGAAAGCCAAAGCACGCACCCCCACGCACCACGGTTTGGGAATTTGGGAAGGTATTTGCTTTTTAAATTTCAAAGATATCCCCCCGGTTTTCCCTCCCCGCCCAGCTCTCCCAAATTTCCATAGAAGATCAAAATTCCCAAAAAATTACTCGCCAAGGAATAAGGTCAGATTGGAGGTCATTGGGCCCCGAAAGCTAAGGTCAAAAAATCAGGGCGTTTCCTTTTTGGGTTTTTTGTCCCCAAAAAATCCAGTATAAAATTGGGGTAAAGAAAGGGTTTGTCGATACCCAAGCTTTTTTTTTTTTTTTTTTTTTAGGTAAAAAAATAAAAAGATTTGAAGCTTGTTTCATAAGTGGTCAAAATGAAAAGGGGAAAATTTTTTAGGGGTTTGGGGGTTGGAGTTGGTATGTAGGGGAAAGAAATGGATAATAAAAGTAAAAAGTAGGGGTTTAAAAAAATGGATAATAAAAATATATGTTTGGGGAAAAAAAATTTGGTAAAAAGGTTTTAAAGAAGGGTAAAAAATGGGGAAAAAAAAGTGGGATGTTGGGTAAAAAAATGGATAAAAAAAGGAGATGCAAAGGGGAAAAAATGGATAAAAAAGGGACAAAAGTTGGGGAAAGAAAAGGATAATAAAGGTACATGTATTTTAAAGGGATAAAAAGGGCCCTTATTTGGGGAAAGAAAGGATTAAAGGAAAATGTGGGAAATAAATGGAAAAAAAAAGGAGATGCAAAGGGAAAGAAATTGGGTAAAAAAAGTGTTGTTGGTTAAAAAAAATTTGGGTAAAAGGTAGATGTGGGTAAAGAAATGGAAATAAAGTAATTTTAGGTTTAAAAAAAATTGGATAAATTTAAAAGGAATGCAAAAGGGGAAAGAAATGGATAAAAAAGGGAGATTTTAGGGTAAAGAAATGGAAATAAAGGTAAAATGTAGGGTAAAGAAATGAAATAAAGTACAGTGGGTAAAGAAAAGGGTAATAAAATTTCATGTTTAGGGTTAAAAACCCTGGCCAATAAAAAAAGATGTAGGGGGAAAAAATGGATAAAAAAATTTGATTAGGGGAAAAAAGGATAAAAAAGTAATGTAGGGTAAAAAAATTTATTTAAAAAAAGTGTATGTAGGGAAAAACATGGATAATAAAAGTGATGTAGGGTAAAACATGGTAATAAAGGTATGTTGGGGGAAAAACATGGATAAAAAAAGGGTAAAGTAGGGTAAAAACAAAGGGTAAAAAAGTGTATGTAGGGGAAATAAAAGGAAATAAAAGTGTAGGGTTGGGGAAAAACTTGGGTAATAAAAGTGTAAAAGTAGGGGAAAAAACATGGATAATAAAAATTTTATGTAGGGTAAAAAAAGGAAAAAAGGTATGGGAGGGGAAACACAAAGGATAATAAAAGGGGATGTAGGGGAAACACAGGGTAAAAAAAGTGTATTTGGGGAAAAAAACATGGATAAAAAAAAAGTGTAGAAAGGGGAAATAAATGGATAAAAAAAGTTTAAAGTAGGGTAAAAACATGGATAATAAAAAAATTTTATTTTAGGGGAAAAAAACATGGAAATAAAAATGTTTTGTTGGGTAAACCCATGGAAAAAAAAAGTTTTAAAGTTGGGGGAAAAAAATGGATAAAAAAACGTGTATGTTGGGTAAAACCCCCAAAGGATTAAAAAAAGGTATGTAGGGGAAAAAAAAATTTGGGTAAAAAAAAGTGTATGTTTTTGGGGAAATAAAAGGTAAAAAAAGTTTTATTAGGGTAAAAAATGGATAATAAAAGTGTTGTAGGGTAAAAAGTTTATTTAAAAAAAGTTGGGATGTAGGGTAAACACCAATGGATAATAAAATTTTATGGGAGGGGAAAAAAATGGGTAATAAAAGGTTGTAGGGTAAACCATGGATAATAAAAAGGGGTTTTGTGGGGAAAAAAAATGGATAATAAAAGTGTTGTTTGGGGAAACCCCATGGATAATAAAAGTGTAGTTGGGGAAACCACAAAGGATAAAAAAGTGGGATGTTTTTGGGGGAAAACAGGATAATAAAAATGTAAAGTTGGGTAAAACCCCATGGATAATAAAAGTGTATGTTGGGTAAACCCCATGGGGGGGTTAAAAAGTTATGTTGGGTAAACACATGGGTAATAAAAAAGGATCTTGAAATTTAGATGATGATTAATACTGTTTCGAGGGTACTAATGCATCTATAGTCGTATAGTGTGTTTTGTATTTATTCTCTGCAGTATCAATTGTATCCTTGTCTCTTCTCCCTATCGATTTGTATCACCATGTAAACAGCATCAGTCTCTCTTCTCTTCTCTTTTGAACCTCATGTAGTCCCTCGCCCACTACTACTACTACTACTACTACTACTACTACTACTACCACTACCTCTACTCCTACTACTACTACTACTACTACCTCTACTCCTATTTCTACTACTACTACTACTACTACTACTACTACCACCACTACTACTACTACTACTACTCCTTCACTACTACTACTACTACTAATAATAATAATAATAATAATAATAATAATAATAATAATAATAATAATAATAATAATATTACTACTACTACTACTGTGGGAATTAAATTGATAGGAAGACTTGAATGGTTACACTCCTAAATACAAATTAAAACACTGGTGCTTGAATTAAACTCACAACTGAAAAAGAGAATTAAATTAAGGGACAACTTGAAATTAACTAACTACCACTAAAAATATTTACCTGGTGGTAGTTAGTGGCTGTCCAAATAATGTCCCCAAGCTAAACCTTATTATTGAGATCTCAATAAGCTCGGAGCACTGTAATGGATTAACTGCCAGGCTCCTGCAAAAGTTGTTACCTAGCTGTGACGTCTTAGAGGTTTGAAGACATGATGTTTTGTAGACAATATGGCGGGCGTAACCTTCTCGATGTATCAAACCGATACATGGACCGGGATATTGGGTTTAGTAACCCATACTCTCCATGAATAATATTTACAATATTTACACGAGAACACACGTGGTGTCTCTAAATGTGTATAAGGAACAAAGTGGCGATGAACTGCTCGCCTTCGTGGAGTCTGACTGAATGAGGCCGAGTCAGCTGGATTTCCTCTGACGTCGCTTTGCTCCAAAGATATACGAGCCCAAATTAATTTCCCAATAAATTTATATTACTCCTATGTTTACTACTATTAATTTGAGTAATATTCTTAATTATCTCTGGAGAAATTTATAATTTCCGACAACTACTACTACTACTACTACTACTAACTACTACTACTACTACTACTACTACTACTACTACTACTACTACTACTACTACTACTACGACTACGACTAATGTAACGTGTACGGCCAACCCAGAATAATGTCTTCTGTCCATTAGTATAATATCACTTGGCATTCCCAGAGTCGTCATTTGCATATTGAGAGAACACAAGGGACGAGAGAGAGAGAGAGAGAGAGAGAGAGAGAGAGAGAGAGAGAGAGAGAGAGAGAGAGAGAGAGAGAGAGTAGAGGAAGATTGAACAACTCCCTCTTTTGATTCAACATCTGTGTTCCTTCCCAGTCTCCAATTTTACATTTTTCGTCACTAGTTTGAATAGGCTTCCAGGGCGTCCTTTGAATAGGTTTGGTAGGGCGTCGCACCTCCAACAGGCTGACGGAGAGCCAACCACCCTATCGCAGTGCCTCTGAAGGGTGTTCTTAACCCCTTGAGGCCCAGAACGTAATTTTCCTTGTAATTTGGGATACCATTAGAGTATTTTAATGAGTATAAGCAATATTTTAATAGATATGACCTGTTTAGTATCCTTGTCCACTAACTAATTTGGTATAGTAAGCTACTTTTCGTAATTGTATGGCTAACAACAGACAATTTTATATAGCAAAGGAAAGATCTGGGCGTGCAGGGGTTAACGTCCAGATCTTTCCTTTGCTATATGAAATTGTCTGCTGTCGAGCCATAAAATTAAGAAAAGTAACTTAATATACCAAATTAGTTAGTGAACAAGGATACTAAACAGGTCATATCTATAAAACATTGCTTATATCCACTAAAAATCGTCAAATGGCACCCAGATTACAATGGACATTACGTTCTGGGTCTCAAGGGCCTAATACATTTTAGTATCTTATCATTATTTTACCACCTCAGACTTTCTCGTATCATTCCGTAGTTATGATTACCGTGACTCATATGACTCATTACTAACATAACAACCTACTCGCTCCAGTGCCTCTAGGTTTAATTTTTTCACTTTCATATTCATTCCAGTGTTATTAGTATTCGTTTCAAAATATTAAGATCAATTCCAGAACTTCCATTATCATTGCAAAGGAATACAAAGGAAGAACAGATACCAACAGCCTTACTGGGCCAACTACTTTCTACCACTATGGTTTCTACGTGTTAGAGGAAAAAGAATAGCAAAGTTGAAGGTTCTTTTTTTTATTATTTCATAGATTGCGTTGTTGTTGCTTGCGTCTCTCTTCCTTCTAATACTTCTTTCATCCTTCTTCTCCTTCTCTCTTCCTTCTAATAATTCTTTCTTCCTTTTTCTCCTTCTCTCTTCCTTCCAATAATTCTTTCTTCCTTCTTCTCTCTTCCTTCTAATAATTCTTTTTTCCTTCTTCTCCTTCTCTCTTCCTTTTAATAATTATTTCTTCCTTCTTCTCCTTCTCTCTTCCTTCTAATAATTCTTTCTTCCTCCTTCTCTCTTCCTTCTAATAATTCTTTCTTCCTTCTTCTCCTTCTCTCTTCCTTCTAATAATTCTTTCTTCCTTCTTCTCCTTCTCTCTTCCTTCTAATAATTCTTTCTTCCTTCTTCTCCTTCTCTCTTCCTTCTAATAATTCTTTCTTCCTTCTTCTCCGTTCTCTTTTCCCTTCAAATAATTCTTTTCCTTCTTCTCCTTCTCTCTTCTTTCTAATAATTCTTTCTTCCTCCTTCTCTCTTCCTTCTAATAATTCTTTCTTCCTCCTTCTCTCTTCCTTCTAATAATTCTTTCTTCCTTCTTCTCCTTCTCTCTTCCTTCTAATAATTCTTTCTTCCTCCTTCTCTCTTCCTTCTAATAATTCTTTCTTCCTCCTTCTCTCTTCCTTCTAATAATTCTTTCTTCCTTCTTCTCCTTCCTCTTCCTTCTAATAATTCTTTCTTCCTTCTCCTCTCTTCCTTCTAATAATTCTTCCTACTAATTTGTTTTCTTTTCTGCATCAAGTAACACCCCAGTAGTGATAGTTGTGTTAGTAGTGTTGCTAATAACGCCTCAACACCCCAGTAGCACCCCAGTCCCCCAGTAGCGATAATTGTGTTGTTAGTAGTGTTGTTAGTTACGCCTCAACACCCCAGTAGCACCCCAGCCCCCCAGTAGCACCCCAGCCCCCCAGTAGGGACCCCAGCCCCCCAGTAGCACCCCATTCCCCCAGTAGCACCCCAGCCCCCCAGTAGCACCCCAGTAGCACCGCCCCCCAGTAGCCCCCAGCCCCCCAGTAGCACCCCAGCCCCCCAGTAGCACCCCAGTCCACCAGTACACCCCAGCCCCCCAGTAGCACCCAGCCCACCAGTAGCACCCCAAACCCCCCAGTAGCACCCCCGTCCCCAGTAGCACCCCAGCCCCCAGTAGCACCCCAGCTCCCCCGTAGCCCCCAGCCCCCCAGTAGCCCCCAGTCCACCAGTAGCCCCCCAGTAGCACCCCAGCCCCCCAGTAGCACCCCAGCCCCCCAGTAGCACCCCCGCCCCCCAGTAGCACCCCAGTCCACCAGTAGCACCCCAGCCCCCCAGTACACCCCAGTCCACCAGTTAGCACCCCAGCCCCCCAGTACACCCCCGTCCACCAGTAGCACCCAGCCCCCAGTAGCAACCCCAGTCCACCATAGCACCCCAGCCCCCCAGTAGCACCCCAGTCCACCAGTAGCCCCCCCAGCCCCCCAGTAGACCCCAGCCCCCAGTAGCACCCCAGCCCCCCAGTACACCCCAGTCCACCATAGCACCCCTCCCCCCGTAGCAACCCCAGTCCACCAGTAGCACCCCAGTCCCCAGTAGCACCCCCAGCCCCCCAGTAGCACCCCACCCCCCCAGTAGCACCCGCCCCCCAGTAGCACCCCAGTCCACCAGTAGCACCCCAGCCCCCCAGTAGCACCCCAGCCCCCCAGTAGCACCCCATCCCCCCAGTAGCACCCCAGCCCCCCAGTAGCACCCAGTCCCCAGTAGCACCCCAGCCCCCCAGTAGCACCCCAGCCCCCCAGTAGCACCCCAGTCCACCAGTAGCCCCCACCCCCCTTTGCCCCAGCCCCCAGTAGCCCCCAGTCCACCAGTACACCCCCGCCCCCCAGTGCCCCCAGCCCCCCCGTAGCACCCCCGCCCCCAGTAGCACCCCAGCCCCCCAGTACCCCCCCCCCATGCACCACCCGGGCCCCCCCGTAGACCCCAGCCCCCCAGTACAACCCCCGCCCCCCAGTAGCACCCTAACAAAATCCTCTGTAACCCCCGCATGCGTTTCCCTTTTCCCTTTGGGGGCAAAATTTTTTTCCCCAAAAATTAAATCATACGTACTACGGCTAATTAACGGTTACGGGGCCAAGACCAGAATAATGTCTTGTCTGATCCCATTAGGTATATATAACTGTTGCATTCCGAGTCGCATCTTTGCCATATTGAAGGAAGCCAGGGACAAGCGAGAGAGAGAGAGGAGAGATGAAGAGAGAGTAAGAGAACAGAGTAGAGAGAGAGAGAGAGAGAGAGAGATAAGCAGCGAGGGCGAGAGAGAGAACAGAGAGCGAAGTAGAGGAAAGATTTAGAAACATCATCCATCTTTTATATTCTACGATCTGTTGTTTTACCTCACCCAGTCGTCTAACAATTTCTTACATTTTTCGTCACTAGTTCTTGAATAGGCTTCCAGGGCGTCCTTTGAATAGGTTTGATAGGGAGCGTTCGCACCTCCACAGGCTGAGCGGAGAGCAACCATCCCTTATCGACGTGCCCTCTGAAGGGTTTCTTATCCCCTTGAGGCCCAGAACAGTAATGTTTCCTTGTATTTGGGATACCATTAGAGTATTTTAAATAGTTATTGAATGGCAATATTTGAATAAATATTGACCTGTTGAGTATCCTTGCATCCTCTAACTAATTTGTGGTATAGTTAAGCTACTTTTTTCGCATACTTGTCACTGGCTAACAACCGCCCAATTTTTATATATCGAAAGGAAAGATCTTGGCGTGCAGATTGGGTCTAACTGGCCTGGATCTTTCTCATTGTCTTATTGAAATTGTCTGCTATCGAGTCCATAAAATTAGAAAAGTTAACCGCATATACCATAATATAGTTAGTGAACAAGGATACGAAACATGGTCAATAATCTATAACATTGCGTATAGTTCACTAAAAATCGTCAATGGCACCGATGGATTACAATGCTACTGTGTCTGTCATCAAGGGCCTAATTACATTTTAGTATCTTATCATTATTTTGCCGTACCTCCATGACTTATTCCCGCGTATAATCATTCCGGTTTCTATTACCACCGTGGGACTCATATGACTCATTACTACATAATCACTACTCGCTACCAGTGCCTCTAGGGTTATGTCTTTCACTTTCATTTTCCATTTCCAGTGTTATTAGTATTTTTTTCAAATAGTAGATCATTTCGCAGACCTTCCATTATCTTGTTCGAGGAATACAACGGAAGAACAATACCACAGCCTTACTCTAGCGCCAACTACTGTTACTAACCACTATGGTTTCACGTGTTAGAGGAGAAAAGGAATAGCATAGTTGAAGGTTTCTGTCTTTTTTTTATTACTTTCATAATATGCCGTTGTTGTTAGCTTGCGTCCCTCTGTCTTCGTGTCTTATCTCTTCCTTCTTCCTCTCCTCTCTGCCTTCTAATATATTTCTTCCTTCTTCCTCTTCTCTTGCTTCCTTCTATATATATTTTTCTTTCCTTCTTCCTCCTTCTCATCATTTCACTTCTAATAATTACGTTCTTCCTTCTTCTCCATTATCCTCTTCCTTCTAATAGATTATGTGTTTCTGCTTCTTCTCCTTCGCTCTTCCTGTCTAATATTCTTTCTTCCTCCTTCTCTCTTACCTTCTATAATTCTTTCTTCTTCTCCTTCTCTCTTCCTTCTAATAATTCTTTCTTTCCTTCTTCTCCTTCTCTCTTCTTTCTAATATTGATTCTTCTCTTCCTTCTTCCTCCTTCTCTCTATCTTCTCTAATAATTCTTTCCTTCCTTCTTCCCTTCCTCTCCTTCCTTTCTCTAATAATTTCTTTCTTCTTCTTCTCCTCTCTCTTCCTTCTACATAATTCCCTTCTATCCTTCTTCTCCTTCTCTCATTTCTTTCTAATAAATTCTTGTCTTCCTTCTTCGCCTTCTCTCTTCCTTCTAATTTAATGCTTTCTTCTTCATTCTCTTCGCTCTTCTTTCTAATAATTCTTTCTTCATTCTTCTCCTTCTCTCTTCTTTTCTAATAATTCTTTTCTTCCTTCTTCATACTTCTCTCTTCCCTTCTAATAATTCTTTGCTTCCTTCTTCTCTCCTTCTATCTAGATATTTTCCTTTTCTTTCCTTCTTCTCCTTCTCTCTTCCTTCTAAGTAATGCTTTCTTCCTCTTGCTCTCTTCCTTCTAATAATATCCTTTCTTCCTTCTCTTCCCTCATGCTTCCTTACTTAATAATGCTTGTCTTTCCTTCTTCTCCTGTCTCCTACTTCCTTTCTAATAATTGCTTTCTTTCCTTCTTTGTCCTCTTCTCTCTTCCTTCTAATAATCGTCTTTCTTCCTTCTTCTCCTTCTCTCTTCCTTCTAATATTCTTTCTTCCTTCTCTCCTTCTCATCTTCCTTCTATAATTCTTCTCTTCCCTCCTTCTCGCTTCCTTCTAAATAAGTCTTTTCTTCGTTCCTCAGCCGTTTCTCTCTTCTATCTATAATGCGTATCTTCCTCCTTCTCCTCTGTCTTCCTTCTAATTAATTCTTTCTTCCTTCTTTCTCTTCTGCTTCTTCCCTTCTAATTATGCTTTTCTTCCTTTCTTCTCCTTCTCTCTTCCTTCTAATGTATTCTCTTTCTCTCCTTCTTCCCCTTCATCTCTCCCCTTCTATTTTCTTCTCTTTTCTGCATCAAGTACACACCCCAGTACGATAGTGTGTTTGTTATGTTGTTTAGTTCAGCCCGGACCTCTTAACACCCGCAGGTAATCACCCCAGTCCCCCCGTAGCGTATAGTAGTGTTGTTAGTATGGTAGAGCAACAACTCAATCCCCCATAGCCCCCAGATACCCCCAATTACGATAATTGTGTGTGGTTAGTATTGTTTTCTTAGTTACGCCTTCAACACCTCCCCAGTAACACCCAGCGGAGCACCCCCAGCACCCCAGTACACCCAGCCCCTCCAATTAGCACCGCCAGCCCCCCCAGTAGCGCGATAATTGTCTTGTTAGTAGTGTTTTGTTAGTTACGCCTCAACACCCAGTACCACCCCATACTACCCCAGCTACCCCCCAGTAGCAGCACGCCCAGCCCCCAGTAAGCGATAATTGTGTTGTTAGTAGTGTTGTTAGTTTCGCCTACAACACCACCATTCAGCACCCAGTAGCACCCAGCCCCACCGTACCACCCGACCCCCCATTAGCACCCCACCCCTCCAGTATCACCCTAACAATTCCTTTCTTGATAACCCCCAGCATCGCGTCTCCCTTTGGCATCCCTTGAGACTTGGAAGAGTTCGGGTTTTTAAGTTAATTTATTCTTTCTAACAATTCAGTCTGCTGGAAGTTAATGTGTTAGCGTCTGGAAACTGTGGGTGTTGTGGTGTGTTGGTGTTTGTTTGTGTGTGTGTGTGTGTGTGTGCGTGTGTGTTTAGAAGATAGACGAGAGAAGAGAGAGAAGAGAGAGAGAGAGTCAGAGTAGAGGAGCGAGAAGCGAGTGAGAAGCGATAGAAAGAGATAGGTAGAGAGTAGATGAGAGAGAGAGAGAGAGAGTATTGAATCAGGGAGTTTTGATAGCACTATACCTCAATTCCGTTTTCTATGGATAAGTTCAGGACTTTTGGGAATGGAGGTATTTTATTAGCGTCATAAGACCACGTAAAGGGCCTCGGGGCAAGCTGAGACAATTGACATAGATATATTATGTAGAATGTAGATGGTGGTGGTATTTTTTTCTCGTGGTATTCCTTCTCCTCCTTCTTATTCTTTTCCATTTTAAGGCTTATTCTCTTTCTCTCTTGTTCTTGTTCTTGTTCTTCTTTTTCTTCTTTCTCTTCTTCATCCTCTTTTTTTTTCTTCATTAGAAATCTTCTTTCTTCACTATCTTCTACTTCTTCTTTTTCTTTTTCTTCTCTGTTCTTCTTTTTTAGTTCTTATTCTTCTTGGTACTGTATTCTGATGATGATGATGATGCTGTTACTATATTCTCCCTTTATACTTTAGCCACGTTAATAGTGACGGTTTCCAAATTGTGAAATGGATTTGTTATATATTCTCTGTATTTTCTGTTTTAACACACACACACACACCACACACACACACACACAACACCATCCACACACACAACAACACACAACCTTCAACACCGTGTGACACACACCACACACAACCACCCTCACTCCACCCACCCCACTCCACCGCACCCACCCACCCACTCACCCACTTCCCCACCACACCACCCACCCACCCACGCACGGCACGCACCCACCCAACCCACCCACCCACCCACCCACCCACCCACCCACCCACCCACCCACACCCGACACCACCCCACCCACACTGCCACCCACCCACGCCACCACCCACTCCACCCGCCCACCCCCCCACCCACACACACAGCTCATACATCACACACACACGACACACACACACACACACACACACACACGACACACCACCCCAACACACACACACACCACATACACACACACACACAGACACCTAACCCTGTGTCCACCGATTCTCTCATATCCTCACATCTCCATCTCCATCCAAGTCCTCCAGTGCAAGTCTCCATCACTCTCCATTACACCCAATCATTCCTTACTGGCGGACCTTCGAGATGTTCCAAATGCTCCTTGTCCCTATAGTTTCGACTGGGTCTCGCTTGTGTCTTAACTTTTCGTAGTGGTCTACGGGGCATGTCTCGTCCCTCGTCGTGTATCGTCCTCGGGCATTCATCTCCATTCACTCTCAACTTCTGTCTGATGAAAGGAGGGAGGGAGGGAAGGATGGTGGGTAGGAAGGGAGGAAGAAGGAGGAGGGAGGAGGAAAAGGAGGAAGGAGGGTAGGGAGGGAGGGAGGGGAGGGAGGAAGGAAAGGAGTGAAGGGAGGAAAGGATGGGGAGGGAGGGGAAGAGAGGAAGAGGAGAGAAGGGAGGAGGAGAGAGGGCAAGGAAATGAAAGGAAGGGAAATGGTAGGAAATAGGTGGAGGGAGCGAAGGAGACGTAGGTCTTGACTTTGACGGTCTCCTTCTATTTGTCTGACAAATATGGTTAATGATATGAGAGGAGAAGAGAGATGTAGAGAGAGAGGAGAGAGAGAGAGAGAGTGATGAGAGAGAGTAGAGAGAGAGAGATAGAAGAAGGAGAGAAGAGTGTGTGAATTAGAAAACCAAACATACATCTACACACAGGGTTATTGGGCTAAAGTAGGAAGTTTTCAAATCTCATCCTTTTTTTCTACTGTTCCTGTAATCTTCCTCCGAGTCCCTCCCTGCCACCCTCTTGACTCCTGCCTCGTCATACCCCAAGTGGTCTCTCTCATCTCTCTCTCTCCTTCGCTCTCTCTCTTCTTCTCTCTCGTCATCTCCTTCTCTCTCTTCGCATCTCTCTCGTTCGTCATGGGTTCTCGGGGGGCTCTCTGCTCTCTCTCTTTCGACTCTCGGTCCGTCTTTCGGGGAGGATTGGGGGGTGGGGTCATCTCGTACTCCGCTCTCTCTCATCTCTCCTCTCTCTCCTCTCTCTTCTTCTGCGGTACACGACTCAACACACGTACTAGTAGAACTATCGATCACTTGTCCTCTTATCCTTATCCCATCATTGCGAGTGTTAACCCCTCTTTCTATCACGAAAATACGTCCTTCAGCAACCGGAAGTAGTGGTCGTTCCTCTCACAGTGAAAATATCTCCATATCTCACAAACTCGGTCTCCACGTCTCCGACGTCGGCGTTCTCACCTCTCAGACAATTCATCTCTCCTCAGTCCGTCTCAGGCCCCGTCTTGCGCCCACTCCCTTCTCTCTCTCTCTCTCTCTCTCTCTCTACTCTCATCATCACCTCTACTCTGCATCGCTCTCCTTCAGGCTAATCGTTCCTCTCTCTATCTTCGTCCACGTCTCATTCCTCTCTCACATTCTCGTCTCTTCTCTCTCATCTCTCCTCTCTCTATCCTGTCTGCTAATCTTCTCATAACTTCTCACCTCTCCTCCTCTCTCACTCTCTCTCCTCCTCTCTCTACTCTCTCATCCTCTCTCTCTCTCTCTCTCTCCTCATACCTCAGGCTCTCGCTCCACCGCTCTTCGCAGCCAGCAATCGACAGCCGGGCCATTAAAATCAAAGAGTAAAAATATTTCCACCTTAATCATTATCCTTCACGTCTTGATTTCACTGACATTCCTCTCCCTTCTTTCCTCTCTTCCTTAATTCTCCTCCTCGTCTCCTTTTATCTTTATTTGTTTCGTTGATTGTTTTTGTATCTTTGTTTATTATGTGATTTTGCTTTATAACGATCTGGGTACGATTGGATTGTGCGAACACATTGCTCAAGTTTTCATTTCCTCTCTCTTCTCTGCTCTCTCTTAATCTCCTTCCTCTCTCCTCTCATCTCCTCTCTCTTCTCTCTCCTCTCTCCTGTCTCTCTCTCTCACTCTCGCCACACTGCGGAAGATTTTGTTCTTCCATAAGACTGTAGCTACTCTCTTTCTTCCTAGATGACAAAACTTTCTTAACACTCAATTCGTGGTCCATCTTGTAACGCGTAGAAGACTCTCCCTCCCGCCTTCGCTCTTACCCTCCTTCCCTCCCCCCGCCCCCTCCGCCCTCCCTATTCCCTCCCATACTCCTCCCTCGCCCCCCTCCCGCCCTCTCCCTTCCTCCTCCCTGGCACGCTCACCTGTGATAAGTCTGGACATGTATCTTAACTATGCGGGAAGGCTCGTGGGAAAAAAGAATAGAGGAACTTATAGAAAATGAGAGAGAGTGAGAGAGAGAGAGAGAGAGAGAGAGAGAGAGAGAGAGGAGAGAGAGAGAGAGAGAGAGAGAGAGAGAGAGAGAGAGAGAGAATTATCCATTTTTCATTAAAGGGATGGAAAGGTATTTTTTTCCTGTCTTTCTGCTTAAAACCAGACAAATTAATAAGAGCAGGAAGCGTGGGAAAGAGTGTGAGTTACTGTTTTATTTATGGAAAGGTAAGCTCCAAGAAATCCAAGGAAGTGTTAATTGGAGACAGGAAAGTAAGAGTAAAATGCATTAGCCAATTATTTCCAGCATCTGTTCTTGAGAGACGGATTATATGTTTTACCTAATTCCTCTGCTTAAGGCGAAAGTGTCACAAGGGTACAGAAGAGGAGGTAAATAACGTGTTGAAAAGAATGTTTAGTTTGTTCTTGAGAGACGGATTATATGTTTTCCATCATTTCTCTACTTAAGGCGAAAGTGTCACAAGGTATACAGAAGAGGAGGTAAATAACGTGTTGAAAAGAATGTTTACTCTGTTTTATGCCCGTCACCCTTCTGGCACACGTGTAGAGCGTCTGGAGGGCGAGGCAAACACTCCATTCCCGCCACTGCCGCGACACGCCCTGTAATTGGCCTACACGGACGGCATCACAGCGGCCCGCAAGGCTTCCCTCGGTGTGTCGGGACTACCAACATTTCCCTCCTGGCAGCCACCGTGCCTTGGCTACATCGGTAATAAGTCGCCTTAAGTTTGGTTTGGGTGCCTGGACATTCTCATATTACGGGGATTTAAAGGCTAATATACTGGCTAGGGCCTCTGCTGAGCTCGAAGGGACGTAAAACTTCCGTCAGAATCTGCAGTCATGTCTCTCGGCCGCCAAATCATGAGTACAACTGCCGCGGCGGTCACCAGGACGACCTCCATGGTGCACCTTCCCTCCATGAAAACAGCCTTAGGCGCGTGGACCTCTTCCATCCACCTAACAAGACACAAAGAGGCGCTCCTCCCACGCCTCGGGATGCCTTGAACTATCCACACACACGCTCTCCTAAACTGCAAACTCCTTCCCACTCCACTATATCACATCCTACTTCCTCCATCCTCCTTACGACCACTTCCCACTCAATGGTTTGCGTTGCCAGGAGCCACGACGCTTCCTCATAACCGCCCGTCTCATGGTGACCCGGAACTCCTCCCCCCCCCCCTCGCGCACCCCCCCCAATATAGATGAGCACCCGGATGTGATCGATAGACTGATGGTTTTCGTGTCTGGGACCAATCTATTAGAAAGCTGCGACTTGCTTCATATTTCGGTGTGTTTTCATGTAATACCTGCACCACAAGGCGTGTATTGCACCTGTGTGTGTGTGTGTGTGTGTATGTGTGTGTGTGTGTTGTGTGTGGTGTGTGTGTGTGTGTGTGTGTGTGTGTGCTGTCTTTGGTAAGGACATTGGCGTGAAGGGTCGTACACATACCGTCTCCCACATGCATAGTTCATAATAATCATCTCTCCCGTTTGTAAGGACATATTCCGACGTACCTTCCCCTACCGGTATGTATGTCCTGTCCCTCTTCCCTCCCTCCTCCCCGACTAATGGCAGTGTCGCGTGAGGATCCAGTCGTTTCCCAGCAAGAATAAATCATGTAGGCGTGCATGAATAATGATGTATCGTCTGTCATGATTACTGAAAATCAATCGGTAAATAAATAGATAAAGTATAATTTTCTAGAGGCTATACTAACTATACTCTAGACTCGAGATACAGACCCACGCCTGTAGCCATAAGGTCAGAGTAAAGCATTGAGTTGACCCTTCCTATCTTCATGGTTAAGGTCATTTGGCCCTGCGGAGGTGTTTCATACTCTATACTAAATTATATTAAAATTTGGTGTCCCTATATTTAACAGTAAAAGCCTTATGGACCAAATCATCATGAATAAGTTTTTTTCGCGATAAATTTCCATCCCATGAATTTCCCAAACCTTAATATTTTGGGTTTAGGACATCCATGCACCCAGCCACCCCCCTCTCTCTCTCTCTCTCTCTCTATCTCTTCTCTCCCATCTCTCCTCTCTACTCCTTCCATCTCATCCTCCTCTCTGCATACTCTCTTCTCTCTCATCTCTCTCTCTTCTCTCTCTCTATCCGTCACTCCCGTCTCTTCTCCTTCTGGCTGCTCTCTCTCTCCTCGTCTCTCTCTCATCTCTCTCCTCCTTCTCTCTCTCTCTCTCTCGTCACTCCTCTCTCATCATCTACTCGTCGTTCTCTTCTCTTCTCTCTCTCGTCCCTCTCTCTTCTCTCTCTCTCTCTCCTCCTCTCGAATCCTCTCTCCTCTCTCTCTCTCTCTCCTCCTCTTCCCTCTCTCATCATTCATCTCTCTTCTCTCGCTGCTCTCTCTCAGCTCTCACTTTTTTCCTCTCTGCAGTAGTCGTGAAACGCTTTTTTTGTTTTGTTTTGAGTTATCCTTAAGGAGCCTCAAAAATGCATTCCAATACCTCTGATCCTATTGTCTCGTATTCGATCGCCTCTTTGTGTTCCAATCCTCTCTTGTCCAGCTTCCAAATCCTTTCCTCATCCGCTTTTATGTTTATGTTTCCTCTTTTTTCTTCTATCTCTTTGGTTTCCCTATTTTTTGTTTCTATCTGCGGATTTTCAGTCATATCCTTCCTTGCTATTCTTGTTCCTTTTATTTTCTCTTTTCCCTTATTGCTTTTGTTTCGTTTGTGTTCAACTAATTTTCTGAATACTTTTCCTATGCTTTCCTATTCATCTTAAATCTATGTGCACATTTTTTTTTTCCTCTCTCTCTCTCTCTCTCTCTTCCTCTCTCACTCTCTCTCTCTCTCTCTCCTTCTCTCTCTCGTCTCTCTCTCTCTCTCTTCTCTCTCTCTCTCTCTCTCTCTCTCTCTCTCTCGTCTCTCTCTTCTCTCTCTCTCTCTCTCCTCTCTCTCTCGCTCTCTCTCTCGTCTCTCTCTCTCTCTCTCTCTCTCCTCATCCTCTCTCTCTCTCTCCTCCTCTCTCTCTCTTCATCTCTCTTCCTCTCTCTCTCTCTCTCCTCTCTCTCCTCTCTCTCTCTCTCTCTCTCTCTCTCTCTCTCTCTCTCCTCTCTTTTCGCTTCTTCCCTCTATTCCTTTTCTTTTCTCTCTCTCTCCCACTTCCATTTTATCCTTCTTTTCAATACCTTTTGCCTATTTTATTCCCTTTCTCCTTTCCCCCTTTTTAACCCTTTCTTTTAAATTTTGTCACTCTTTCTAAACCCTCCCCTCCACTTTTTAAAACTTTTTCCCCTTAATTTCCCTCTCTTTCCCTTTCCTTTTTTCTTCCTAATCTTTACGAATACCCTTTCAACCTTCTTTCCCTTTTAACTTTCCTTTTTTCTTTCCAAATTTTTTAAACACACCACTTTCTCCGCCTCTTTTCCCCATTTTTCCCAAACCTTTTCCCAATACCCTTAACATTACCATTTGCCCTTTTTCCTTTTCTTTTCCTCTTTCATCTCTTTTTCCACAAAATTTTACTTTCGGGCCCTTTATTCTCTACTCTTTCCCCCTTTTCATTTCCCCCACACTACAACCTTTACTCCCACCCTTTCTCCCTTTTTCCTCCTCCCTTTCTCCTTTATATTTTTTATCCCCTCTCCCTTTCTCCCTCATTCCCTCTTCCATCTTTTAACAGCTCTTTTCTTTTTCCCCTTGGGGCCCTTTCTTCTTCTTCTCTCTCCCTTTCCATCTCTTTATACAGCTATCTTTTCCCTCCCTCCCTTTCTTTCTTCCCCTTTTCCCCCTTTCCTTCCCCACACAGTATTTTTAAACTTTTATTTTCCTTTAAGCCCTTTTTTCCCTTTTCCCCTTTTCCCTTTCCATCTCTTTATACAGCTATCTCTTATCCCCTTCTGGCCCTTTCTCTCTTCTCCATTCTCCCTATTCATCTCTCCACACAGCTATCCTTAACTATTATCTCTCTAGCCCTTTTCCCTTCTTTCTCCCTTTCCTCTCTTTACACAGCTTTCTCTTATCTCTTTGGCCCCATTCTCTCTTCTTCATTCCCCTTTCTCTCTTCTCCTTTCTCCCTTTCAATCTCTTTACACAGCTATCCTTAAATCTTATCTCCTCTGAGCCCCCTTTTCTCTCTTGCTCTTTCTCCTCTTCATCTTCACGTAAATATCCTTGCCTATATTATCTCCTTTATCCCTCCTCATCTCTCTCCTCTCCTCTATTCCTCCTTTTTCAATTGTTCCTTTACTCATTTTTTTCCTTCTTCCTACTTCATTTTCCTTCGTTTGTGTCATTATTTTGTCCTTTTCTTTTCTTCGGTTTTTCCTTCTCCTCTGTATCATCAAAGCCTTCCGTAATTGATCAAATTTGTTACTAATCTCTTGTCTCTGCCTCTCTCCCTCCCTGCCTCCTTGCCTCCCTGCCTCCCTCTCTACCATCCTCCCTGCCTCCCTACCTCCCTACCTGCCTCTCTGCCTCCCTGCCTGCCTCCCTCGCTGCCTGCCTCCCTGCCTCCCTCCTTCAATTCCTCTCTACCATCCTCCCTCCCTCCCTCCCTCCCTCCCTCCCTCCCTCCCTGCCTCCCTTCCTCACTTCTCTCCTCCTTGTCTCATTAAATAAGTTATCAAATTAACTGATATTGGGGTTTAATTAGTCTCCCTCTATCTCTCTTCCATCTCTCTTACTCTCTCACTCTCACACACACTCTCT
>JACEEZ010002126.1:231993-236993 GCA_016584305.1 Chionoecetes opilio
AATTCACCTTAGAACTTCGTGGGGCGTTGAGCAGAACGTCGCATACCTTGATCAAACTTCACCTCGTTTATATCGCAAATCACGCCGTTTGCCTCACTTTATTGACTAACTAAAGAAAACAAAACCAGGACACACAAAATATCACACTGACATAGTTCCCTTATTTTCTTCTTATGTTTTTACCATAGCAAAGTCTCCTCAGGTTGTTTTATTTGTTTGTTTATTTATTTTTCTTATCACTCTTATCCACGTGTTCGGTGACTTCGCTTGTTTCGTTTTGTTTTTCTTATATTTTTACCATTGCAAAAGTTATTCTCCTAAGGTTGTTTGATTTTTTGTTTATATACCTCTTATTTATGTCTCATCACTTTCTTGTCCACGTGTTCGGTGTCTTCGCTTGCTTCGTAATTTTTTCTTATATTTTTACCATCGCAAAATCTTCAGGTTGTTTCGTGTATTTGTTTATTTATCTCATCACTTTCTTATCCACGTGTTCGGTGTCTTCGCTTGTTTAGTCAGCGGTGGATGCCTGAAGCTTGATCGGGTGGGTATCGTGTCTTCGTGACCTTGGTAAAACGTCGCTCCAGTCGCCTCGCAAAACACATCCCGCATCACGAGCGTCACTTCGATGTTTCCTTAATTAAGTGTCCTCCAAGATATTCCTCCTGACACGGCGAGAGTAAAGTTCATTTTTTCACCATGTGTCCTTACTTAAGTGTCCTCCAAGATATTCCTCCTGACACGGCGAGAGTAAAGTTCATTTTTTCACCATGTGTCCTTACTTAAGTGTCCTCCAAGATATTCCTCCTGACACGGCGAGAGTAAAGTTCATTTTTTCACCATGTGTCCTTACTTAAGTGTCCTCCAAGATATTCCTCCTGACACGGCGAGAGTAAGGTTCATTTTTTTCACCATGTGTCCGTAATTAAGTGTCCTCCAAGATATTCCTCCTGACACGGCGAGAGTAAGGTTCATTTTTTTCACCATGTGTCCTTAATTAAGTGTCCTCCAAGATATTCCTCCTGACACGGTGGGAGTAAAGTTCATTTTTCTCACCAAATACATCGTGCATAGATTTCATGGCAAGTTCGTAGTGAGATGACGATCATGTGTGTGTGTGTGGAACCTATTTTTCAGGTAAGCGATGGTTTAAAAGTTGTAAGGTGTAGGTAATAGCTATGGTTTGGGTAAAGAAGTGCCACTTTGATTGCCAGAGAAGGTGGAGGTGATGTGGAGGACAGGTGGAGCGAGCGAGGGACGAGGAGCGTGTGCATGGGTGAGCGAGCAAGGGGAGGCAGGCCGGCGGAGCAACTGGCGGGTGATGTCTGCGCTCAGAGAGGGGGTTACACCAACTGACTTGCCTACTGCCTAGTGCCTACACGTATAACACACAGTCACACACACACACACTCTCTCTCTCTCTCTCTCTCTCTCCTCTCTTCTCTCTCTTCTCTCTCTCTCCTCTCTCTCTCTCTCTTTTCTCTCTCTCTCTCTCTCTCTTCTCTCTCTCTCTCTCCCCTCTCTCTCTCTCTCTCTCTCTCTCTCTCCTCTCTCTCTCTCTCTCTCTCTCTCTCTCTCTCTCTCTCTCTCTCTCTCTCTCTCTCTCTCTCTCTCTCTCGAAAACTTGGGTGAAAATAAATGGGTTGTGGTTTTTGCGGGTTTATATTTCATCCATGTCACGCACTTGACGGAACCTCATGAACGTGTGTGTGTGTGTGTGTGTGTGTGTGTGTGTGTGTGTGTGTTGGAGAAGATGTATCTGTCTTTTTATTATTTAGTTTTTTCTTATATATATATATGCACAAAAGTTAGTAGTATTTCAACGACTGTTTACATAAGAATAATTAAAAAAAAATCATAAGTATAGTAGTTGTTGTTGTTGTTGTTGTAGCGATAGTTCATCTGTTGTTGTTGTAGCAGATAGTTTCATCTCTGTCCTCATCCTTTCCTCTATTTCATCTACCTCGTGACATTTTTCACACACACACACACACACACACACACACACACACACACACACACACACACACACACACACACACACACACACACACACACACACACACACACACACACAACACACACAACCCACACACACACACACACACACACCACACACACACACACACACACACACACAAGAGAAACCCCACCACACACACACACACACACAGAACCACCACACACACACACACACACACACACACACACACACACCCCCACACACACACACACACACACACAGAACCTCCCCAGCACACACACACACACACACACAGAGAGAACCCCACCACACACACACACACACACAACACACACACACACACACACACACACACACACACACACACACACACACACACACAAACAGTCATGCAAAGGTATCCACATTCACCACAATCTTGGCTCATCTGAAAGGGATTAAGTTTAAGCCCCTTGATGGTGGTGCCAGGGGTGTGAGGCAGGTTTTGAGGCAGGGCGTGAGGCAGCGCGTGAGGCAGGCCAGGTAATCAAAGCCAGGTGACGAGCCAGCCGTCAGGTAGTTCTAGTTTAGTTTTAATTTAGTTAATCAACCACAGTTTTATAAAATGTACACATATTTGTTAGTTTCACAGGCGAATACATATACCACATTTAACTAAAACAAGACAGTAGACTAGTAAGACTAAATAATGGAGGGAGATAATGGGAATAATAGACAATATGATCAATATGAAGCAACATTTTATTACGAACTAAAACACTAATTAAAATGAACTATAGACATAACACTAAAACAAGACAGTAGACTAGTATTATAATTAGTGTATAGCAAAATATAACAAAACGAATACACCATTGAAAAGGACAATAGAAGTGATGTAATGCAAAAATAATAATAATAATAATAATAATAATAATAATAATAATAATAAAATAAACAGGTACACGCGCCCCACACCTGAGCGCCTACGTGACTCCTGTAGATGTCTCGTTATGTATAGTCTATTTTTTTTAGCGAGGTAAAATTCCATTATATCATAAGGTCTCATGCTTAAACCCTGAGGCCCAGAACGTAATTTCCATTGTAATTTAGCTACCATTAGACGAATTTTAGTTAATATAAGCAATATTTTATAGATATGACCTGTTTAGTATCCTTGTCCACTAACTAATTTGGTATATTCAGTTACTTTTCGTTATTTCATGGCTCGACAACATACAATTTTTTATAGCATAGGAAAGATCTGGGCGCCAAGGAGTTAAAGTTATGCCTATGTTTACCTGATAATATGGTTAACTATGATAAAATGCAACTGAAATTAAGAAGAAGCGGCAGCATTTTTCACCTCTTAAAAAAAACAGACGAAAGATATTGTGTTAAAGGATATGTATTGGTATGATAGGTATGGGTGTGGCACATTGTTTTGACAGGTTTCCTCCAGTTTATGGTAAAAAAAAAAAAAAAAGACCTTATGTCACCATAATCAGTAAGTAACTCGATAGCACAATAGATGGAAAAGCCAACCGCTGCTATTGATATGCTCCAAAGTTGACGCGCAAAATTTCAGAAGGATGACGAGTTTAGTGCGAGAAGTCTCATAATGGCATTCAGTAATACCAACAAAAATACAAACTGTAATGCCATAGCACAATCTAATCGCTGAATGAATGTCCTGGTCTTGCTTGTCTCATTCTCCTATTATTTACTATTATTTTATGCATTATATCCTAAATACCTTTTTTTTGTATATTGCCTAGTAAAAAAAAAACATCTCTCATTCTCTATAGCCTTATTATTTTCTTCATTATATCTGTTACTATATAGCTTTTTTATATATTTCCTTATAAAGAACTCATCTCGCATTGAATACATTTGCTGGGTCATTTAGCTCAGTGAGAGGTCATTTGGTTTAATTCCATCTCCTATAAATAGATGGTAACATAAGGATATTTACACACTGTAGAGTAGTTATATAATTATTTTACTCAATAATAAAAACCTACCCCACTGATGACCCTTACATAAAGCACTGTCAGGTAGTACAAGGACAATATATATTTCCTTCTATATAAGATGAAGAAGGAAAGATTTGATTAGACTTGTCAATAACGTCTTTGGGGAAAAAAATATTGAGTCTTTTCAAAAAAATAGTTTCTTTCACTGTTTAGAGTAGGAGTTTCTTTATAGAATAGCACCGCTTTTGATCTTAGAAACAGCCTGATTGAGAGAGAGAGAGAGAGAGAGAGAGAGAGAGAGAGAGAGAGAGAGAGAGAGAGAGAGAGAGAGAGAGAGAGAGAGAGAGAGAGAGAGAGAGAGAGAGAGAGAGAGAGAGAGAGAGAATCAAACTTGTATTCCTTAAATGACGAGACATGGCTTCCTTTTAAAGATATAGCCTGGTAGTAAGCAGAGCAGAGTAGATCCTCAATAGCTCCGTCAGTGTTCCGCTCAAGTGGCTCCAAGTTAAGATCAAAGCGTTACCTATTGGGTTATCTCTTGCATAAGGTGAATTAAGGGAATAGGCTTAAGATTAGGTGTACTGTAGCCAATAATTTAAAGTTGAAGCTATAGGAGGAGGCGATGACGGAGGAAGAGGAAGAGGAGTAAAGGAGGGAAGAGGAAAAGGAGTAAAGGAGGGAAGAGGAAAAGGAGTAAAGGAGAAGGTGGATAAACAAAGGAGGTGAAGGAGGCGACGATTGAGGAAGAGGAAGAGGAGTAAAGGAGGGAAGAGGAAAAGGAGTAAAGGAGAAGGTGGATAAACAAAGGAGGTGAAGGAGGCGACGATTGAGGAAGAGGAAGAGGAGTAAAGAGGAGAGAGGAGGAGGTGGATAAGCAATTTTCAGTCTTCCTCACGTAAATGGAATCAGGTGACAAGACACACACATAAAAAGTTGATTATGAAAACCCGACCATATGGTACCCGTCAAATTTAGAGTTAGAGAGAGAGAGAGAGAGAGAGAGAGAGAGAGAGAGAGAGAGAGAGAGAGAGAATGTAAATATACGGGAAGGGACCAAAGAT
>JACEEZ010002126.1:241993-279493 GCA_016584305.1 Chionoecetes opilio
TCTGTGAAGTAATAGGTTGGTAATTTCACAGTCAAGGAATTTACTTAACATTCCCGCCGTAACTTCTTCATTTAACACCTAGATAAGCGTCGCCATAACCTTGTCTTACTATATTTTGCTACGAGTTAGGGAAAAAGAATAAAGAAAAGCTACCTGGCATTCCTTTCAAAATGTAAACAAAACAAAACAAAAGTGTTCATTTTCGGAAGTTAGAAGATAGAAATAGTAGTAAAGAAAACAGGGATACAATTATTACACCACTGTATATTGTTTATCGGGAAATTCTTACAAACCACATGACTTCAACAACACACTACTTTGACCCTGATATGCTAAACGACACGAAGTACCGTTGAAAAAGTATAAAAAGTGCTGAATATACAAGTTTTCCAAGCTCCTATCGTTCATTTGACAGTCCTAGCTTAAGTCTCGTCAATCAAATGTAAGTTTAATATGAAGTTGGAAGATAGAAACAATAGTAAAGTGTTGGATATAATGTAGAAGCACCTGAAAGACCTTGAAAGACAAAACCTCTACCTTGAGACCCTAGTGAAGCGAGACACCTTCCTCCTTCTCAACCTTTCATTTATTCTACTTGTGTGAGTGAGATGAAGAGTGAAGCATCGGCCTTACAATGAGATGAAAGCGGTGACGTAAGGATGATAAGAGGGATGCTTAATTATCTTGTGGGCTGAGGGGGCGATGGAGAGGAAGGGAGGGGAGGACATAGATAGGTTCCTCTTAGACATGCAAAGTGCGGGAAGATAAGGGAGATATGATATTGATAAGAGAAAGTGAGTGAGTGAGTATGAGGAGACGAGAGAGACGAGAGAGAGATAGATAAGAGAGAAGAGAGAGAACGCAGAGAACACGAAGAGAGATAGGAGAAATTTAGATTAGAACATTTATTAGCCAAACAGTTACACAATGTAATAAAAACATAATACATAATACATAAAATTGGCTGAGCCGTGAGAGTAAACTCTCTAACAAGGCTCCTATATAACACACTGAGATTCTAATTAATAAACACATACAAATAGGCTACAACATACGACTAAATACGTATACATACACAAACACATAGGAACAAATACGCAACACATACACATGAGAAATACCAACACACACATACACAATAGCAATACACACACATACAGCAATACCATACACACACTACGAGCAAATACCACACACACACATACACATGACACAAATACACAACACATACACAAACGAGCGAATACACATACACATACATACGAGTAAAATGCACAATACATACACACACATACGAGCAAATACGCATACACACACATACGAGCAAATACGCATACATAAACATACACATACGAGTACAAAGTACACATAAATAACATACATATTCATACAGATTCCTTATACATACACATGATATACTTTACACTAATACACAAATTATGTCTGATTACTGTTCTGTATGCAATAGAGGAACTTTTGAGACAATGTTTAAACTAGTCAAGGTAGGTATGTTTTAAGTCAACGGTAATTCATTCCATTTTCGCGCGTGATACACGACGCGAAGAGAGAGAGAGAGAGAGAGAAGAGAGAGAGAGAGGGAGAGAGAGAGAGAGAGAGGAGAGAGATTATCAGAGAACGATTGAAAGAGAGATGAAAACAGACGAAGAGAGAGAGAGAGGAGAGAGAGAGAAGAGGAGAGAGAGAGAGAGAGAGAAGAGAGAGAAAGAAGAGAGAGAGAGAAGAGAGAGAGAGAGAGAAGAAGAGAGAGAGAGAGAGAGGAGAGATTATACAGGAAGAAACCAGAAAATGTGAAAGAGAAAGCAATGAAATAAACAAGACAGATAAATGAGAGAGAGAGAGAGAGAGAGAGAGAGAGAGAGAGAGAGAGAGAGAGAGAGAGAGAGAGAGAGAGAGAGAGAGAGAGAGAGAGATTATACAGGAAGAAAACCAGGAAATGTGAAAGAGAAAGCAATGAAATAAACAAGACGGATAAAAGAGAGGAGAGAGAGAGAGAGAGAGAGAGAGAGAGAGAGAGAGAGAGAGAGAGAGAATTATATAGGAAGAAAACCAGGAAATATGAAAGATAAAGGGACTAAATAAAGAAGATACAGACAGACGGATAGATAGACAGCAAGACAACAAGAAGTCAATGAAAGCAAGAAACAAAAGATTCGTACCTATATCAACCTTCTCCTCCATTCCGGTACCCGGACAGTTTGCCTACCGGACAGTTTGCCTACGGACAGTTTGCCTACGGACAGTGCCACAGGACAGTTGCCTAACCGACAGTTGCCTACGAACAGTTGCTACCGGACAGTTGCCTACCGGACAGTTTGCCTACGCGACAGTTGCTACGACAGTTCTGCCTACGGACATTTGCCTACCGGACAGTTTGCCTACGGACAGTTTGCCTACCGGACAGTTTGCCTACGGACAGTTTGCCTACCGGACAGTTGCCTACGGACGTTTGCCTACGGACAGTTTGCCTACCGGACAGTTTGCCTACGGACAGTTTGCCTACCGGACAGTTTGCCTACCGGACAGTTTGCCTACCGGACAGTTTGCCTACGGACAGTTTGCCTACGGACAGTTTGCCTACCGGACAGTTTGCCTACGGACAGTTTGCCTACCGGACAGTTTGCCTACCGGACATTTGCCTACGGACAGTTTGCCTACCGGACAGTTTGCCTACGGACAGTTTGCCTAGCGGACAGTTTGCCTACGGAACAGTTTGCCTACCGGACAGTTTGCCTACGGACAGTTTGCCTACCGGACAGTTTGCCTACGGACAGTTTGCCTACGGACAATTGCCTACCGGACAGTTTGCCTACGGACAGTTTGCCTACCGGACATTTTGCCTACCGGACAATTTGCCTACCGGACAGTTTGCCTACGGACAGTTTGCCTACCGGACATTTGCCTACCGGACAATTTGCCTACCGGACAGTTTGCCTACCGGACAATTTGCCTACCGGACAGTTTGCCTACCGGACAATTTGCCTACCGGACAATTTGCCTACCGGACAATTTGCCTACCGGACAATTTGCTACCGGACATTTGCCTACCGGACAATTTGCCTACCGACAATTTGCCTACCGGACAATTTGCCTACCGGACAGTTTGCCTACCGGACAATTTGCCTACCGGACAATTTGCCTACCGGACAATTTGCCTACCGGACAGTTTGCCTACCGGACAATTTGCCTACCGGACAGTTTGCCTACCGGACAATTTGCCTACCGGACAGTTTGCCTACCGGACAATTTGCCTACCGGACAGTTTGCCTACCGGACAATTTGCCTACCGGACAATTTGCCTACCGGACAATTTGCCTACCGGACAATTTGCCTACCGGACAATTTGCCTACCGGACAATTTGCCTACCGGACAATTTGCCTACCGGACAATTTGCCTACCGGACAATTTGCCTACCGGACAATTTGCCTACCGGACAATTTGCCTACCGGACAGTTTGCCTACCGGACAATTTGCCTACCGGACAATTTGCCTACCGGACAATTTGCCTACCGGACAATTTGCCTACCGGACAATTTTGCCTACCGGACAATTTGCCTACCGGACAATTTGCCTACCGGACAGTTTGCCTACCGGACAATTTGTCTACCGGACAGTTTGCCTACCGGACAATTTGCCTACCGGACAATTTGACCACCGGACAATTTGCCTACGGACACTTTGCCTACGGACACTTTGCCTCAGTGTTTCCACAGGAAAAAAAAAAAAATTCTCAAAACTTTCTCAAAATAACGTCTCATATATCATATATACTTTTTTTGGTCATGACATTTTTTTTCATTGCATTCTTCAATGGTTAATATTTGAGGTAGATATCATTACTTTCTAAAAGTATAGCGTAATTCAAGTCTCTATCTTTCTTGGATGCGTGAATGGGTAGACCATGAGAATGCGAAAAAGAAAAGAAATCTTTTTTTCATTTTTCAAACCAAGGCCCACTCAGAGCTCGTATATAGTGGATAACGTCAATGATATCACCAGTAAAAATGAACACTCTCCGTCCATAATTAACTGAGATAGAGGGTAACAAAGTGTAAAATAGATACAAATTGTAAGAGTTACCGCTCTCATACTTTTTGACATACCCATACCGGGCACTAATTGAATAAATTCACACTAATGCCGTCTAAATGCAACCATTTGCAATCCCCAATGAAGCTTAGTTTTTTAATAATAGTCATTCAAAAATTTTATTAAACCGATTTTTTTCAATTTTCAGCAGTCTGCCCTCAAACCCCCAATTAACATATGGACAAGCTTATTCTATCATATACAAGTTTTGAAAAAATTATAGTCAAAAAAAAAAAAAAAAAATTTCATACCCAAAAAAAGTATATATGAGACGTTATTTTGAGAAAATTTTGAGAAAGAAAATTTTTCCTGTGGAAACACTGAGGCAAAGTGTCCGTAGGCAAAGTGTCCGTAGGCAAATTGTCCGGTAGGCAAATTGTCCGGTAGGCAAACTGTCCGGTAGGCAAATTGTCCGGTAGGCAAAATGTCCGGTAGGCAAACTGTCCGTAGGCAAACTGTCCGTAGGCAAATTGTCCGTAGGCAAACTGTCCGTAGGCAAACTGTCCGTAGGCAAACTGTCCGTAGGCAAACTGTCCGTAGGCAAACTGTCCGTAGGCAAACTGTCCGTAGGCAAACTGTCCGTAGGCAAACTGTCCGTAGGCAAACTGTCCGGCCACGTCCATTCCTTCTTTCTTCCTACCTTTCTCTCGACCTCTCTGTCCCGCTGCGTCATTGTTGCTGAAGGAATGTCATCACGGATCCAATTGGTCGAGGCTAAATGATCCAGCGAGGAGGTGCATTCTCCGTCTTGCAATAAAGAACACAGGAAACATGCCACCTATCCCCATCGTAACCTAGTGTGTGTGTGTGTACGTGTGTGTACGTGTGTGTGTGTGTGTGTGTGTGTGGTGTGTATGTGTGTGTGTGTGTGTGTGTGTGTGTGTGTGTGTGTGTGTGTGTGTGTGTGTACAAATGTGTGTGCACGTGTTTCGAAATAATGTTGTGTCACTTAATTACGTAAAATTATACACGCCCACCCATATGCACACACACACACACACACACACACACACACACACACACACACACACACACACACACACACACACACACACACACACACACATAAATATGAGTTCAACTTATTCGAAGTTTCAAATGACATGTTACATAAAGCGTATTGTAATTTATTAATCATGTTAACAAAAAAATTTACTGGAAGGTTTAATTAATTCTGTTGGACATGATTATGATTTTGTATGTTTGCGCCCTGTCTGGGTCACGAGAGAGAGAGAGAGAGAGAGAGAGAGAGAGAGAGAGAGAGAGAGAGAGAGAGAGAGAGAGAGAGAGAGAGAGAGAGAGAGAGAGAGAGAGTTATATAAATCAGAATAAAAGATCGAAACACCAACTGCTACAAAGTTTAATTGACTGTCTAATTTAAAAAGGCCTCCACTGGGGTTGGTAATTTCACACAGTTAAGGAATTTACATAACATTCCCGCCGTCACTTCTTCATTTAACACCTAGATAGATGAGCGTCGCCATAACCTTGTCTTACTATATTTTGCTACGAGTTAGGGAAAAGAAGAAAGAAAAGCGACATGGCATCCCTTTCAAAAATGTCAAAAGAAAAAGAAAAGAAAGTGTTGTTAATTTCCGGTCAAGAAGAAGAAGAAGAAGGAGGAGAGGAGGAGGAGGAGGAGGAGGAGGAGAAGAGGGATGAGGAGAAGGAGGAGGAGAATAGGAGGAGGAGAAAAGGGATGAGGAGAAGGAGGAGGAGGAGGAGGAGAATAGGAGGAGGAGAAGAGGGATGACGAGAAGGAGGAGGAGAAGAGGGATGAGGAGAAGGAGGAGGAGGAGAGGAGGAGAGAGGAGAAGAAGGAGGAGGAGAATAGGAGGAGGAGAAGAAGGAGGAGGAGAAGGAGGAGGAGGAGAATAGGAGGAGAAGAGGGAGGAGGAGGAGGAGGAGGAGGAGAAGAAGAAGAAGAAAAAGAAGAAGAAGGAGGAGGAGAAGGAGGAGGAGGAGGAGGAGGAGGGGGAGGAGGAGGATACACGTCGTTCTTTGGCCATGAAAGCGAGTCCTTATCTTCCTTTTTTTTTAACACTAATTAACTTTCTTTTATTGGTACTGTCCGTGTGGGAGGCTTCGAAGCTTTCATCCTGGGAGCCTCGGAATGAAGGAAGTGTTTGTTGCGGCGCTTCAAGACACAGGATTCATTATCTCACCTTGCGATTCCTTGGTGTAGGTTGGGCGACAGTCTTGCGTCACGCCGATCGATTATTTTTGCTCCGTGAAGAAGAAGAGGAAGAAGACAAAGATGCAATCCCTTCATGAAAAAGACATATTTCAAAGACGTATCATCATTTTGTATGCAGCCATGAAATTAAACTGTTTTCTTTCCATTTTCATTATTCCGTAGTGGTTAGACAAATATATTAGTAGATTCATGAAGAAGAAATGTATCAAAGACGTATCATCATTTTGTATGCAGCCATGAAATTAAACTGTTTTCTTTCCTTTTTCATTCTTTCGTAGTAGTTAGACAAATAGAGGAGTAGATACAAACAGGTAACCGATAGATTACCTTTGAATAGATTTGATAGATAGATTTGCCATTGTCCAGTCCTTTGTGGTGTAAAAAAAATGAATGCAGGTATCAGTGTATTCATAACAAGTGAGCCAGGGATGAGAAGAGGTATAAAAAACGTACCTTCAAATCAACACAACACTCATCACTTCCTATGTTCACGAGTTGTTATTTTCGTTTTGTTTTTACAGCACATATGACTGGCCAAGGGCAAAGAAAAAGGTGACAAAAAGCCCACTTAGTTGCCAGTCCTTTACAGTATAGACAGAATAAGAGAATAAAGAAAGGGGGTGGGCCAATTTAGTTCGGGAGGTGTCTTGTCACTCCTCTGCTATAGGAGTATCGTACATGTTCTCGTCACGGTGCGGCGGTTCCTCTCTACTGTATCGCAAAAAAAACGCTCTGCATCAAGTCTCAGCGTTAAAGCCATATTACATAAAGCCTCCACAAGATATTCCTCATAACGCCTTTTTATCGTTGTGGCGTTATGGTGCGTCAGTGTTCTGTTCACATAGCTTTTCCCCTTTTTGAACTCTCTCTCTCTCTCTCTCTCTCTCTCTCTCTCTCTCTCTCTCTCTCTCTCTCTCTCTCTCTCTCTCTCTCTCTCTCTCTCTCTCTCTCTCCCATTCCCTCTTTTAAACCATTATCTTTTTTTCCATTCTTTTTTACCCTTTTTTCTGTATTATTTTCTTTGTGTATAGTTATGTTAGTTATGTTACATATAGTTCTGTTAATTATGTTAGTTAGTTATGTTAGTCAATGGTATGTCTGTCTCACACTTCGCCTCGCCAGCAGCCAAGGCAACGCTCGTGCTGTGTTCTGGCGGTGGCACAGAAGACGATACATAAAACACCACATTAAAGGGGCGAACGAGGGACCCTGACCATCGAGGACGATCGTAAACTCTATCATCGCGAGGTTAGACGGACATTTTCTCGCTGGAGCTGATTATAATTCGTGGTATTCGGGTTTTAGGAGAGCTTGGAGTCTGGCTGATATCGTGAACGTCTAATTCCGTGTAATAGAAAAAGAGTGCATGACTACATCTATTGAAGGCATACAATAGCGCGTTTTTAACCTCGTGTCATTTTTGCCATGAGAAACTTGGTATTGAAAACAGTCTTCTATTGTTCGGATATTTACTTTTCTGAAAGAGCCTGTGTGTTTAGTATTGGATCGATCGTCAATAAATTCCTAATCCCATATTATGATAAAGGATCCCTGGTGCTAAAGACGATCAGATGCTCCTAAAGCCGTCTTATGAGGATCAGGGACTATTACTTTGTACCGTGAATTCCTGATACCGTCCGTGCATCTGGGTTATTGATAAGGACACACACACACACACACACACACACACACACACACACACACACACACACACACACACACACAGCCATACTTAACTCACGTATTCCCTTTTCTTCAACCTCATCCAGTTGTTAGAATCTTATTGTCCTCTCCGGCCTCCTCGTGCCTCCTCTTCCATGCTCTTGAAGTTCACAGGAGAGGGAAGAGATTGGACGTGTAGAGGCCAATTGTAGAGGCCGTGAGTGGAAGATAAAAGAAATGTGATTGTTGAAGGTTGTGGAAGAGGATAATGAGAAACCTATCATCCTGTCCTATTTATTACCCTCATTTCCCCCATAAAACCCCTCATTTTCCCCTTATTTCTCCTTAAAACCCCTCATTTTCCCCTCATTTCCCCTTAAAACCCCTCATTTCCCCCTGAAAACCCCTCATTTCCCCTGAAAACCCCTCATTTCCCCCTTAAAACCCCTAATTTCCCCTTAAAACCCCTCATTTTCCCCTAATTTCCCCTCATTTCCCCTCTGTATAGAATTTGACCAAAAAATGGCTAACCTAGAAAAGAAATGGATAGATTGGCAATAGACTTTTCTTATACAGAATTTTATGGGTTTTTCGATGGTGCATCTTGTCAATTGATATTATTACCTCCCTGTCACACCTCCATCCCCCTGCTTCGCTTACCGTCCCCTGTAACACTTCCTTCCCTTTCCCCTTCCTAACACCCCCTGTCATACCTCCACCCTTGCCTCTGTCAACCTCTGTCATACCCCTATCCTACCTACCAACCCCTGTCATACCTCCACCCTTGCCTCTCTGTCAGCCTCTCATACCCCTATCCTCCCTACCAACCCGTCATACCTCCACCCTTGCCTCTGTCAGCCTCTGTCATACCCCCGTCCTCCCTACCAACCTGTCATACCTCCACCCTTGCCTCTGTCAGCCTCTGTCATACCCCCATCCTCCCTACCATACCCTGTCACACCACGCCTACGTACCTCCCTGCCTCCCCTGTCATTATTATTCCTCCAGCCCAGCTGTTTAAATATTCATTGCAATTGTTATATCATTTATATTTCTTCATTTCACTCACTAATGAGGCACTGGTGAGGAGGGAATTGTGCGCCCCCAGAGGCAGTATCTTCATAATTACCGTCACATATATACATTAGGAAATATCACAAGTAGATATTTCCTGAAGCCTCATTCTGCTTGAACTTGCGTGTTTTCATGAAAAGACGATTTTTAAAGATTGAGTTTTCAAATATTCAATTCTTTTGCCAATATTTTCATCCACTGCAGACAAATAAAATAAGAACATAAGAACATAAGAAAATAAGGAAGCTACAAGAGGCCGCGAGGCCTACACGTGGTAGTTCCTGTCACCTAACACAACCTACATCCACCTTTCATCCCCATCCATGAACCTATCCAGCTCCCCTTTAAAGCTCCCCAATGACTCCGCACTAACTATCTGTCTACTGAGACCATTCCATTCATTCACCACCCTATTTGTGAACCAGTTTTTCCCTATTTCCTTTCTGAATCTACGCTTTTCCAGCTTGAATCCGTTACTTCTTGTTCTACCCTGGTTAAAAGCCGTAAGAACTTTTCCTACCTCACCTTTATTAAATCCCTTTATCCATTTAAAAACTTCTATCAGATCGCCCCTTACTCTGCGTCTCTCGAGTGAGTGTAATTTTAATAACTTCAATCTCCTCTCATAACTAAAGTTACGCATCCCTTGTATCATTTTGGTCATCCTTCTCTGCACTTTTTCTAACAACACTATATCCATCCTGTAATATGGAGACCAAAACTGAACTGCATAGTCTAGGTGAGGCCTGACTAGAGCCAGATAAAGCTTTAGAATAACTTCCGCACTTCTACTTTTAACACTTCTGGTAATGAATCCTAATACTCTATTAGCTCTTATAAAAATGATAAACTACAAATGTCAAATCAAATGTTTATATCAAAATGATAAAATGATAAACTACATTTTTTATTAAGAACTGTTTCAGTTGTTGTATTGAAGGGTAATTCTGATATGTCCCGAAAAAGTACAGGGAATTTACGGTAAATGATAGATCATTCAGGCTCAAAGGGCAGAGGATATGAGAGCGCGAGAAACAGGCTTGAGCGTGAGCTTATTAGAAAACTCCCCATTGAAAGTATCTCCGTTATGAGGGAGCTTAAGAGGCCATGACGCTGTAAGCATTATATAGAAGACCTGACTGGCTATTGTTGAAGCTTAGCAGAGAGCGTGACATTATGAGAAGAGGAGGGACTTAACCTTAATCCCAGTAATTATTTTTTGTTACGTTATGTCGCATTCGACCTAGCGGTGAAGATAGGATACACACACACGTCGCACGCCATCATCCTTGTCCTCCAGGGCATTCTAACGGCACGTACGGTATTTGGGTCTATAAAGCGCCTAGCTTATGCCTCCAACGTGACACCTATTTACGTCACTACTGGAGGATGTTGTGTATAGATAGCCTTCATCGTGGACTAGCTTGTGAGTAGAAGGAGAAAGGCAACCCGACACTCGCTCCCCACACACGAGAAACCCGACCTCGCGAAAGGAAACCCAAGCCAATACAATTACAATAAAGAAAATAGTTAGGTTGCAGGGGAGGCTATCACAAAAGGAAGGTAACGGGGTGGGCAGGCGGAGCACGAAAAGAAGCCGCGGCGATCAGAAACTCATAAAGGAGGTAGAACTAAAACCTAAAAGTGGTAAAGGCGTTTATCACCAATAGCCATTTTTCTCTATAATACAGAACTGAAATATTCGTGACATAAGAATAATTTTATCTATTTACCATAAGGATCGAAATATATTGGATAAATAAGTATACAATAAGGCTTATTTTCAAGAAACGTTCAATCACTGTAAATATTTTAATTTTCTAACTTTGTAATCAGCGAGAATGAAAGATGAAATTATGAAAAGAATAAGAATAAAGAACAATGCCTAATTTGCAGCAACAACTTGAGTAAACCATTAAACCAACTAGACATTTAACAAAAGCGGCGGCATCTCACATTACCAAAAACAGAAAGTCACGGAATCAAAAATCAACTGCCTTTAACATCCAACAGCCATGAATAAACCAAACGATCTACGAACACAAGATAACTGTTAATAACCTTTAAGGCATCACTTGATTCGTATTCGGCCTTTATCCAAATTAGACCAGCAGTCCGAATAAAAAGCGCAGCGGTTGAGCTTAACGATTTCACGAAAAAAAGTTAAGATGCTGTGATCAATTTACCACACATGGTCGCTACTCACACGTGTATGAGAAGCATTGACAGCAACATGAATAATAAATAATAACCTTACCTTTGCCATACCTCGCCTTCCCAGCGAAACAACACATACAACACACACAAAACACACACACCACACACACACACACACACACACACACACACACAACAACACAACACACACACCACACACACACACACCACACACACACACACACACCACACACACACACCACACACACACACACACACACACACACACACACACACACACACACCACACACCACACACACACACACACACACACACACACACACACACACACACACACACACACACACACCACACACACCCACACCACACACACACACACACACACCCACAACAACACACACACACACACACACACACACACACACACACACACACACACACACACACACACACACAACACACACACACACACACACACCACACACACCACACACACACACACACACACACACACACACACACACACACACACACACACACACACACACACACACACGAGAGAGAGAGAGAGAGAGGAGAGAGAGAGAGAGAGAGTGAGTTAAGCCCCTATCTCACATTCACGAATCTGAACACGAATGAACACGATTTAACGTTTTTCCTTAAATCGTGTTAGAACGTATGAAGGTCGCGCACTCATTCGTGTTCATTCGTGTTTAGTCGTGGTCGGTCGCGCGCGGTCGTATGGACGTCGCAGCTCGGCTTAAATCGTGTTATAAATTTTTGCAATGCAAAAATTTATAACACGATTTAAGCCGAGCTGAAAAGTCGTGTTCAGTCGTATGAAGGTCGTATGACAGTCGTGTTCAATCGTATGAAGATCGTGTTCAGTCGTATGAAGATCGTGTTCAGTCGCGTTCAGTCGTGTTGGGGAGCGTGGGAAGAAACTCATACGACCTTCATACGTTTTAACACGATTCAACGCGACTTTCATACGCCTTTCATACGACTCCCATACGCCTGAATACGAAATCCATACGTTTGTCATACGACCGGAAGAACCCATCACGTGACTGAGTGAGAACGTGGGAAACCCCCTGAAAGTGAAAGCTCATTCTACAGCCATGCCAAACCTCAGGCGGCCGAAACGGAAGCTCCTCCAAGCAAAACCTTCGAAAGGGAAACATCCTTCACCACCAACCATGGATGAACATCCACACACAGACATACACACACACTTTCGCTTATATTATTATAGATAGATGACCCACGTGACCAAAATAAACAAAAATATGTCGTATGAAGGTCTTGCTCAGTCGTATGGAGATCGTGTTTATTTTTGTAATCGTATGGACATCGTAATGATTCGTGTTTAATCGTATGGCGGTCGTGTTGATTCGTGTTAAGTGGTATGGGCGTCGTATGACAGTCGTATTGGGGTCGTGTTAAATGAGGTTAAATCGTGTTGTATCGTATGAATATCTTATGACGGTCGTATGAGTGTCGTGTTCAGTCGTATGAGGGTCGTGTTTGGTCGTATGAGGGTCATGTTTGGTTAAGAAATTTGCATAAACCACAAGGTCGAGCACGAATCAGCACGATTTTTCAACTTTTCTTAAATCGTGTTCGCAATTTCTTAAATCGTGTTCGCAATTTCTTAAATCGTGTTCGCAATTTCTTAAATCGTGTTCGCAATTTCTTAAATCGTGTATGTGAGATAGGGGCTTTAGGGTATCTACACAAAGAATAATTGGAAACACATAAATGGGAAATCTTAAAGAATTTCACAACTACTGTTTTTGCCTTATTCCCATTCCCTTCCCTTCCCTTCCCCTTCCCTTCTCCCTTCCCTTCCCTTCCCTTCCCCTCCCCAATCATCCCTTTTATAAGTTCTAAATTATATGGAAATGGGATGTAAGTATGTTTAGAATACAAAAAAAAATATGTCTAACCACTTATAAGAATTGTATTTTCCTCTCTCTCATATCTCTCTCTCTCTCTCTCTCTCTCTCTCTCTCTCTCTCTCTCTCTCTCTCTCTCTCTCTCTCTTCTCTCTCTCTCTCTCTCTCTCTCTCTCTCTCTCTCTCTCTCTCTCTCTCTCTCTCTCTCTCTCTCTCTCTCTCTCTCGAGCTCTTAATAGGAGAGCAGAAATATATAGTTGATTTTTTCTTCACCACCTGATACACTTAAATAGGAGACCAAGAATATGTAGTTGATTTTACAGTAAATGTAATATAATAAAATAATAATAATGAGTGACATCGCTGTTGAGGTTCAGCTGTTTCCTAGCCCAGTGGTGCCACTTCTACAGATTAGTCTGTAATCTACAGATTTTGGGCTTGATTTCAGATTGCAAGTGTTCATGATTTTTTTTCTTTTGCAATTCAACCTATAGTGCCTGTTACCTATAGGCATTATCACATCCAGGGGTTGTATGGTAGGACTTGGAGGTTCATTTAGGGCTGTGATGGTTGGGCCTCGTCCGTGGTGGCGCAGGAAAGATTTTTATAGTGACGCCTGTGATTAGAGGCTCACGTGCTGCCTGCCCCCCTGTGACTGTGTCCTCTGGTGCACTCTCGTCAAAGGTAAGATGTTAATGGTTAATGGGCACCACACAGGCCGAATTTTTTTAGGGGTACCTTTGGGCCGCGTGGATATTAGTTGAGCTTCATAATATATTTGAGTAACCCAATAGTAGGATATCACAAATAACCAACTTTTTCTTGTTTATAGTTATCTGTTCCATATGGTCACCTCGCTCCCAACAAAATAGCTTGAACTCTTTATTTCTTATCATATATGATCATAATTTTATTTACTAGATATCATTTATCTATGTCATTAGCAGTGACATTAAGGTTGATAAGTCATTACTTCAGATGGTTGGAAGCAGACTATATAAATATATAAATAACCAATTAAGGTCTTTTTATCCTAATTATTTTTTGCGTCACGTTATAACTTCCCCCTGCTCATACTTGTTGATTGCCGACGAGAAATTTTGCCGACCAAGTCTGACATAGTAAACTTGCCACCTCACAACCTATATATAGTACTGTAGCTACGTGTATACTCAGGTTGTTACACGTAGTACAGATATTCCTTTGGTATGCATTGCAGGGTAGAAGTCAATTTAACAATCATATATCTAATTTGTACATAGCCTGCTGTTGATTTGATTGATGAACTATGTGTATATTGTTACTCAGTTTTGTGTAAAGTCCAACATTGTGAATTTGTAACCTATATTGTCGTTGATAATTGATAGCCCTTTTGATTCCATGGACTACATTTTGTTATTGTATCTACTCTCACATTATGTAAGTGTGTAGGTAGGTATATGTCCTTCATTATATACCATCAGGAAATACTATATGATTATTATTAGAATCCTTGTTGTGGATGTTACGTATTTTTAGAGTCTACAGATTTCTGCAGATTTTTTGGCCTCCCGTGTCAGATTGTAGGCAATGTGTAGAGGCAAGTTGGCAACATTGTGAAGCTCGCCATCTTGTAAAGTAGCAGTGAGAGAGAGTGAAAAGGAGGTGCAACTTCAAGTCCTGTGGCGTGCAGGAAGGATAATCCAACACCAGGAACACAACACACAGTATCACAGGTAATTGGTGAATGTCCTGATATGTCTTTTACTTGGGAAATACTAAGCTATAAAGGTGAAAAGTGTGTTAAAGAAATCTACGTCGTTCGGGGCATATGGGTCCTCGAGGATTTTGTTGCTTGTTGCCGACATTACGTCAGTGTGTTTCTCATGTAAGCCATTTTTATTTACTTTTTCAGTATTATTTGAGGTAGCAAGTGATGCATGTTGTGTTATTGATGTGATGTAGGCAGGGAGTTGTAATGATTAATGTGTTCAGTTATTAAAGTTAATACGTCACTCCTTCATTCCCACACCTCGGGTCCACCGAAATATGCCAAAACCTGTGGTTTATACTTTATGCCAAAACCCGGGTTTTGGCATAAAGTAATCAAAAACCTTTGGCCCAATCAAAAACCTTTCTGAGCGCCATCTGGCGAGGACAATGCAACCCTCAGAATTTATTACAAAACCTGTTCCATGCTAAATAAATATATATATCAAAGTATATACCTCGATCTACTTTTTTTGGTTCTACAGTACTGCAGTTTAATGCATTACAAGGCACGTAGTTATAACGGTCCTTAACGTGTAGATCTGACCATTTGCAGTATTTCTGGTATTATTCCAGATGAACACCGAATTCACTTTGGTGGACGAAACTATTTATGGTCAATTTATGGTTTCACCCAACCAACGATTTTCTGATGCGCCTTATGTTTTTCTGGTGTGTTTTTATGTGTTTTGAATGAATCTGCTAACCGTTTCTGTCACAATTATTATTATTATTATTTTTTTGTTGCAAAAATGACAAAAAAAAAAATTAACCTAACCTTTACCTAACTTAAAAAAAAAAAAAAAAAACAATTAACATTATCTACCAAAAAAAAAAAAAAAAAAAAAAAAAAAGCGACAGAAACGATTAGCAGATTCATTCAAAACACACAAAAACACACCAGAAAAACATAAGGCGCATCAGAAAATCGTTGGTTGGGTGAAACTATAAATTATCCCAATTTATTTCTGGTAAGTTTTGATGTGTTTTGAATTAATCTGCTAACAGTTTCTGTCGCAAATAATTTTTTATTTATTATTTTGGTAAATTTTTACACTAGGACCGAAATTCCCTACACAATTGGGAGTGTGGTTTCTGTTCACATTATTGGATTCTAAGAAACATTCTATGAGCTTCCGTCGCAAATCACTACTTTCGGAGATATAAGATTTTTTAATAGGAAGATTATGAGATAAGAAAATTAAACTAACTCCAACTTTTGAAAATTTTGACTCACTAACCTAACCTAATCCCACTCTTTAACCTCCTAACTATAGCCAAATTGCATTAAAAAGTGTCCGCAGCAAGGGAAGAACAGAGGTGATGCAGGTCACAAGAGGAAGAAGAGTGAGGCACGTAAATACTTTTCTCTCCTCCCTATAAACAACATTTTATTATCCCAAAGTAATGATTTGCGACGGAAGCTCATAGAGAGAATGTTTCCTAGAATCCAATAAGGTACGGTATACAGAAACCACATACCCAATTGTGTAGGGAATTTCGGTCCTAGTGTAAAATAATACCTTTTTTTTTTAAGGCAAAGGTTAGGTTTGATATTGGTTATGTTAGGTTCGGTTAGGTTCAATTTGCTTTTTCGGCATTTTTGTTGCAAATTGCACACAAAAAGTTATATGCGACAGAAACGGTTAGCAGATTCATTCGAAACACATCAAACTCACCAGAAAAAAATAGTTTCGTTCACCAAAGAAAGTTCGGTGTTCATCTTGAAATTTACCTTTTTTTTTTTTTTTTTTTTCTGATTTGCAACAAAAATGACAAAAAGCAAATTGAACCTAACATAACCTGTATAAATCTAACCTAACCATTACCTAAAAAAATAAAAAATAAAATATAATAAATGATTTGCAACAGAAACGGTTAGCAAATTAATTAAAAACACATCAAAACTCACCAGAAAAAATAGTTTCGCCCACCAAAGTGAATTCGGTGTTCATCTGGAATAATACCGTATTTCTAACCCATCAGCCGTCGAAAATGAACAATAACACAAAGGGGTTCTGGGGCAACAAGGTTAGGTTAAGTAGTCAATGCCCCGGCTAGTTTACTGAACTAGCGGGTGGGTCTGCAGGTATGTCAGGAGAGTATTAGTCTCTAGGGAGTAAAGTACTAAACTGCACTTTTACCGAATTTTCAAAATTTAGGTAGGCCTACGTGGTTAGGATAGTTTTGGTGGTATTATTTCGGTAGTGGGTTTTCAAAGGTCCTAGGATTTTGCCTACATTATCGTATAGATTTCTTCATTCTGAGTATATTGAAACCAATTTCCCATAGCGTAGTTGAATAATACAGTAAACTTTCTCAAAATTAACCTCTTTCTTCTGGATATCGGATAAATTGAACTTTCAGTGCTCCGGACACCTATTAATATAAATCTGACATAAACCCAGATTGTAAGGCGGGAATCTGGACACGTAAAATTTCACTGTACCATCTAATTCATTCCTTACTGTATGTCTATAATCTTTAATGATCTCTGCCCTCAAATTAGAGTGCAAAAAACTAAGTTCTTCATCTCCCACCTAACTATAATGATCTCTGCCCTCAAATTAGAGTGCAAAAAATTACGTTTCTTCATCTCCCACCTAACTAAGCTAACTAAATAGAAACTTATCAATACTATGGCAGTGCGAAGCGGAGCAAGGTTTGCGGGGCGAGCGTCCCCCACACTTGTAAACAAACATTGATTTCTGACAAAAAGGAGTGCCAGATTCATTCAATACACATCAAAACTATTCAGAAAAAATAAGATTCTGCCTCGAAATCAGTGGTTGCCCAATAAGGAAAATTTACCATTTTGGTTTGGTTAGGTTAGGTTAGGTTCTATTCTCTTCTTTTTCATTTATTTACTTTTTTAGGTTAGGTTCTGTGCACCTATTTATCTTCATTTATGCACTTTTTTTACCCATATTTTCCCTGATCTTCACAGTCCTCCCCACTATCGGGGGGTCAAGATTGTCATGGTCATGTGGTTATTATTCACGTGCACCACAAATAGTGCAGGAAAGAGGAGAGCTGAGGAGACCCTGTTCCTTCCTTACAGTTGATGCAGCACTGAGCAGAGATGAACAGCAACCCACACCCACACGGCATGGGTGCCTGGAATGGGACTGGGGGGCCAGGACAGGGAGGGCCCGGCTGGTTTGTTGGCCCCTATGGAGGTTACCCAGGCGGTTATAATGGACCTCCTGGACCCCAGGGACCCCAGGGACCACCACAGCAAGGATGGAATGGCTATGGGCAAAGTGGATATGGTCCCTATAGTGGATATGTGAGTGTTGTTGATGTGTAGGGAGAGTGAGTGACCTTGTTTGTTGTGGTGGCCATTTGTTGTGTGAGAGAAGAATTCTGTGATGACATTCTATTTTCATGCTTGTGGTGTCGGAAGTGTTTTGACATTACCTCTTATGTGTTGCGGTTGGTGGCTCTGGTGTTGGAGAGAAGCTTTTACTTTATGTTTGTGTAATGTCTGTGAAACTGTCTTTTGAGGTCTTGCTAAGTCATATCTTTAATGTTTTTCATCAGCATTTATCAGGCTTTCATTTACCAGCATTTGCTTTACAGTCCTTAACCTGTCATAAAAAGTAAGGTTATTATCTTGTAACAGTTTCAAGGTACTGTAGTTTGTGTATTCGGATGGCAGATCACTCTATAGACTCCTAAAATTTAGTGTATGTATGTTTGACGTCCCTGTTTTTTTCTTTCTTTTCCATGAAGTATTTATGTATCTGTATTTTCCATGCTATTACTACCTGAGCCAGGGTGGTCCATACATTCTTGATACGTGATCTTTATAAGTTTCCCCTCTTCCATACCCCTCACAGCAAGCACCATGGGCTTACGGCGTGCCCCCAGGAATGCCGGGGCCACAACAAACGCAGCCAGATGCATCAAACAACAACAACAATAATAATAACAGCAACAGCAACCACAATAACAAGAAAAATAATATGAACAACGCTAATGACAGCACTCCTCCCCTTCCACCCGGCCCACCGCCCTCCGGCACCCACAACAAGGGGGAGCAGGGCAAGGGAAGCAGTGCAAATACCCAAAAGAACAGTGACAAACCCCAGGACAAGGCAGCGGGAGATACCCAGATGCAGGGGTACGTGCAAGATTATAGCCATGGGTATAACCAAGGCTATGGGTCCTATGGTCAAGGCTATGATGGTTATGGGTATGGTGGAGGTTGGTATGGTCCCTCAGGTCCCCCCACCACGCAGCAGCCCCCACAGCAGCCCCCTCAGTCCTACCACCAGCCCCCCATGGCCCGTGGTGGCCCTTCTACTGTGTCATCTGGTCCCATTAAGTTCAACATTCCCAGTAAGAAAGGGCTGGGTTATAACGCCTTCCAGCAACAACAGCCTGGCATGCCACAACAGCAACAGCCTGGCATGCCACAACAGCAACAGCCTGGCATGCCACAACAGCAACAGCCGGGCATGCCACAACAGCAACAGCCGGGGATGCCACAACAGCAGCCGGGAATGCCACAGCAGCAGCAGCCGGAACAACAATTGCAGCAACAGCAACAACAACAGCAACAACAACAGGAACAGCAGAAGCAAAATGAACAACTGCAACAGCACCAACAGCAGCAGCAACTCCATCAACAACAACAACAGATACCTCAACCGGTACCTCAACCACAACAGATGCAGAACATGAACAACAGCAACAACAAGAAAAAGAATAAGAAAAACAAGAATGTCATCATGAGCAATAATCCTTGGATCAAGATGGAGCCCCTTGACAAACCGCAGCAGCCGCAGCATCAGCCGCCACCGCCGCCACAACAGCATAATCCCAGTAACCTAATTAACGAGAAGGAGAATGCAGCTGGGCCGAGAGCCATGAACATCTTCCAGAACACCAGTGAGAAGCAGGCCCTCATGAACAAGGCTGCTGAGAAGACCTGCCTGAAGGACATCAAGGGCATGACAGGCCTGGTGGCGACGGGAGACTGGCCAGAAAGCCTCAAGTAAGTACAACAAAAGATGTACTCAGTATATATGAGGCGCTTATTTCAGAAAGTCGATTAGCGCCATCAATAAAAAAATAAGAAAATGTCTTCAAAATGTTTCAATGTTCAAAAGATATGACATTTTGAAGCCATTTTCTTAGTTTTTTATTGATGGCGCTTACGACTTTCTGAAATAAGCGCCTCCTATCTCCTTGTCCAGTCACGATCTCAAATGTCAGGTTTTTAATCCATCGCTGTCAGTGTGCGAGTGATCATCTTATAGAGTGATCTGTGTTCTGTTGTCATATACTATGGGTAAAACAAGTATCGATGCACTATATGCGTGAAACATTCTGACACTACGGAACGAAGAAAACTAAAACCCTCCCATATCATCAGCATTTGACCGAATGTTTACAGTATTCATCGGACCCCTAGGCACCGATACTTGTTTTACCCATAGTACATGTGTTGAAGCCTACACCTTTATTCATACAAGACAAGGTCCATTTCTTTATTCTCGTACTGTCTTCTTTATAGGCACTGGCAACTAAGCCCTTTTGTTACTTTTTTTGTGCCCTTTGCTAGGCAGCCATTTGTGATGTGGGAAAAAAAAGGCCTCAGTATGGTAATTCACGTCCCTCCACTCAGGGGTTACGTGGGGCGCTGCTTTTCCCGCTGCCAGACAGAGCTTGACAAGGACCAAGTGGAAATTTGTCTCAAGGGAAAACTAACGCAAGCAGCAAACAATGGCGCACTATGGACCAAGGTGAGGGAATGGATGGTACACTCACTTTGCAATGATAAAGGTGGCCATTTGCTGCATTAGAACCTTGCAGGAAATGGAGCTGGGGACATTTTCTCTTGTTTGTGTGATGTATTACTTGAAATCTTACTTAGCCCTTGTGTTTCTAATTTTGCCTGAATATATACATTACCCAATTTTGAAGGTTAGGTTTTTGTTTTTTCGTTTCTTTTTTCTTTTCTTTTATTGGTTTGTCCTGATTCTTTGACCCAAAATGCAAATATTTTTTCCAGAACTGGGACGAGGAGTCACTGCCGAGCATACACAGTGAATCAACGCTAAACCTCCTCTCACACATCAAGAACTGGAACTCCAACACTGGCAGTTCAAACACCCCCCTTAACAGCGGCAGCACCAACGACTCAGCCCCCGAGAGCACGCCCAGCCCCGTCAAGACCCCACAGAGCAAGAAGACCTACAAGAAGCAACAACACCCAATGTCCCATGGGTACTCAGTGCACAGTTTGAGGTGAGTAGATGCCCCCCCCTGCTGCTGTATGCCTGTCCTGCTTGGCTTGAGGTTGTAGAAGGGGTTAGAGGTGGCTGAGTGAGGTATGCTGTGCTGGGGTAGGAGAGGAGAGGTTAGGTTGAGGTTTAGTAGAAGGGGTTAGAGGTGGCTGAGTGAGGTATGCTGTGCTGGGGTAGGAGAGGTTAGGTTAGATTTGAGAGTTGAAAGAGGCGAGGATTGATTGAGTAAAAGGAAGTGAGAAGTTTATTACTATGCTAGGGAAGTATATGAGAGGTTAGGTTGTGTTTTTGAGTGTTAAAAGAGAAGATCGATTGAGCAAAAGGAAGTTTATTACTGTATAGGGCATTCATTTTAACCCATAAACCTCGGGCTAGAGAGCGATTGTAGTCTTTCCAGCGCGGGGGTGATAGTGATAAATGCTGCAAAAATAGGCGTTTTTCATCAATGCCCTTTGTGGTAAATTCAGAGGTTTAGTTAACAGCCATGCACAACAGTTCCCTTCGTGGGTCTGAAACACAAATATTACCCAGATGTATTAGAACATTTTACTTATTCCTCTTAATCAAGAATTTACTTCAAGGTTTCCATTTCTATGTGGCAGAGCTCTTTTTAGACATAAGTTGAAGCCTATAATATCCAGATCCTTGTGCATCACTTTTAAATCCTCCAAGCCATTCATCACTTGTAGATCCTCCAAGCCATTCATCACTCATGCATCACTTGTAGATCTTCCCTGTAGATCCTCAAATTTTACCTCATGCATTCCTTGCAGAACTAACAACTCTTTCCTTACCTGTAGGACTTCCCATTGTGCACCTTCCCTCATGAATCCCTAGTAGTAATCCCACTTCAGATCTCTCCACCCCAACACCTTCATGAATCCCGAGTAGGCAATCCCACTTCAGATCTCTCCACCCCAACACCTTCATGAATCCCTAGTAGGCAATCCCACTTCAGATCTCTCCACCCCAACACCTTCCCTCATGACTCCCTAGTAGTAATCCCACTTCAGATCTCCCAACACTTCCCTCATGAATCCCTAGTAGACAATCCCACTTCAGATCTCACGCCAACACCTTCCCCTCAGATCCTCGCGCTCCAAGTCCCATTCGAGGTCACGCACTCGATCAAGGTCGTCGTCCTCAAGGTCACGGTCGCGGTCACGGTCGCCAGTCTATCGCAGGACTCGGCGGGACAGCAAGCGCCGCCACTCCTCGGGCTCTGAAGAGGAGGCCAAGGGGGGGTACATCCGGCTGAGCACCAAGCGCGGCCGCAGCCCCTATGGCCGGGGCGGGCGAGGCAACAAAAAGATCAAGGGCAAAAACAAGTCAGTGGACCTGTTGCTTTGTATTGTCCCTTGGGCCACCTTGTGCTTGATCTGTCAGCTTTCTCTCACACACTTTCAATTCTGAAGAAAATGTTAATCTTGTGGCCCAGTTTTTTTTTGACTTTTTCATGCTACCTTACTACCAGATTTATCAGCCTCTCTCTCTCTCTCTCTCTCTCTCTCTCTCTCTCTCTCTCTCTCTCTCTCTCTCTCTCTCTCTCGCTCTCGCTCTCTCTCTCGCTCTCTCTCTCTCTCTCTCTCTCTCTCTCTCTCTCTCTCAATTCTGAAGACAATTTTAATCTTGTGGCCCAGTTTTCTTTTGACTTTTCCATGCTACCTTACTTGTGTACTGCCTCTTCTTACTATTTTATTTGTCATGTTGTAGTACGTACATTGAAACTGCCTATGATGGTAACAGTAATATAGCTTTTGGGTTTGCTCAAGCATGTCAAGGCGAAAACATCAAAAACTATCATACCTTTTTGAGTTATCAGCCATGACCGGATCCTTTAATGCTGGTTATGGCTATTCATGATATATGCAATGGTCTTCTTGCTACCAACTTACTGTCATGCTTGCTGCCATGATGCATGGTTGTATTTCACTCAATGTTTCTAGTCAAAAGTGTTTCATAGATTTTTTTTTTTTTTTTTTTTTAATCAATATGCCAGTAAGAATTTTTGAAATTAAGAAAATTTGCTCTTAAATTTGAGAATGTATGACATGTGATGGTTATGTTCATACTTATCTTCCCTAGTTTTGTTTTCATTCAAGTTATTGGATACCATTCAAACTTTTCACTAGCTTACATGTTTTATTTTGCCCATTTACAGTAGGTCGGAGTCACACTTTTACTCCAAGCACGGACGGATGAACCTTGACCCGAGTTCAGTTCTTCGGAGCGGCTGCAGAAGAGGGCAGCTCGCTTCAGTGGCGTGCTGGACGTGGGGCCGCCGAGGAAGAAGAAGCTGTCACTCAACATCACCAAGACAATCAGCAACACCAAGATCCTCAACAACATGTTCACCGTCGACGGGGACGACATGGACTGGACAACCATCCATGTGGTGGGCACCAACACCACCATGGAGAAGAACTACCTGCGGCTGACAGCGGTGAGTTCTGTGGGAGGCTGCCCGGAAGGGTGCTGGCCATTGTTTGTAAGATCTGACAGATCTGACTCAATCCATTACCTGCTGCAAAATATTGATATGTCAGAATGTTTGTGCTCTTTAGAATCATGTCAATACTTTTAAATTCCTACAAATAATTGCTAGGATGAGCCATGAAACCGTTTATCTCTCTCTTACACAGATATATACAGACAGTTCAGCCACTTAGTTTCACGTTTCTTACCTACCCTATGTACATGCTTCACCTTCCTTCTGCAGGCCCCAGACCCCGCCACAGTGAGGACCGTGGACACCCTCAGGAAATCGTTGGAGCACATCAAGCGCCAGTGGGTCAAGAACCAGGACTACCGCTATGCGTGTGACCAGCTCAAATCCCTGAGGCAGGACCTGACCATCCAGGGCATCAGGAATGACTTCACGGTGCAGGTAGGGAAGTCTTCATCTCAGTCTGATGGAAAAGTTATAAGTTACACTATGGTGTTAGGAGCCACGAATGTATAAGTCCACCAGATTTTATGGATAGCCCTTGAAGAGTAAATGAAAATTGATTGATGAGTGATTATGTAGGATTAATTTTGATTTACATTTATTAAATAGTGTTCGGATTCTGATCCAATATTTATACTGTAGTGCTAATTGGTTTACCTTTTGTTTTTGTGATGACTGATACACACGGAATGTATTAGTATTGTATCTAGTGTGCATTTGTGTTTCAGCCTGTTTTGAATACAGTTATGTTGAGTTTTGATAGGCAGCTGTCGTCCCTGTGCCCCAGTCACCCTCACAACCCTCCTTTTTTTCTTGGCAGGTGTACGAGACGCATTCCAGGATCGCGCTGGAGAAGGGAGACCACGAGGAGTTCAACCAGTGCCAGAGCCAGCTGAAGCAACTCTACTCCGAGGTCGGGGGTGACAACTCCCTCGAGTTTGTGGCGTACAGACTCCTCTACTACATCTTTACCAAGAACACTTTAGGTAGGCCTTACCTTACACCTGAGTGCAATTGTGGTGATAACATCAGAGTGCCGAGTCTGTTAACTGCCTAGTAACTCTAATTAAAAATAATATTTTTTTACCTGTCTACCTATCTTACCTGTGTTCATGTCTTTCCCTCAGACATCACCTCCCTCATGGCTGGCCTGTCCAGTGAAAACAAAGAGAATGAGTGCATCAGCTTCTCCCTCAAGCTGCGTGCTGCCTGGTCCCTGGGCAACTACCACCGCTTCTTCAAGTTGTACCGAGTGGCCCCCAAGATGGCCGGCTACCTGGTGGACTGGTTTGCTGACAGGGAAAGGAGGCAGGCTCTCAGGGCAATGCTTAAAGGGTTCGTATTCCAGGGTAACATCTTTGATATATCATTAATTACACTCAGTTTGTTGATATATCTATCTGCCTCAAGGCTCCAGTTTGCATTTACTCATCTGCAGGCAAGATGAATCTGCTTTTCAATATCAAGACTTCCTCTTTGTAGTCAAAGAAGCTTAGTAGATGATATATATAATTTACATTGGAACTAACAGATATTAAATTTCGTTATTGTTATGAATTGTCATGACTCAAGTATACAAGATTTTTTGCCTTCATGAAACTTTTTTTCCAGTTATATAATTTGATGTGCTTCAGTGTTTAGTGGCTGTTGCAATCACCACGTGCCTTTATTCTTGATGCCAATGATTATTCAGGGGTGATACACACATCATATTACATAGTGTGGTGTATTCCTTATTGTAGATCTTCCACCACCTATTTTTAATACCACCTTAATTTTTTTTAATTCTTTTGCAGTAAGATATATCCTTGTCTGAAAATTCTTAACATGCTCAGTCCTGCCTTGTGACTTCCCCTTCCTCAGCCTCCCACTCCATGTGTCAATTGTGTACTTTTCTTCGTAATACAAATGCAGTAGAACACACACACACACACACACAGTCTTTGCTGAGAGGCCACTTCAAGGGGCACTCGTACAGACATTCTTCATGAAAAATGACCTATGATTTTGTCCATTTGGAGAAGGGGAGCATTTTGGTGAACTGTCCATTATGATCCCTGCCTTCATAGGGTTTGTTCAATTTACTGTTCTCTTTGTTTTTAGTGCAGTATCCTTAAGGTACTGCAAACATGTTAGATATTTTTCTTGATATTTTCTAGTTTTACACTTATCCTTAATTCAGTGTTCTTTTCAGAGTCATATTTATTGCATTATTTGGAAAGTGAGTATACTGCTAGTTGTTTCAGAACCAGTGGTAGCAGACAGTGATTGATGCTGTCTTAATTAGTCTTCATAAGCTGCAGAAGAAGAGGAGCAAGTGCAGTTACTTAATCTGTTCTTCTTGTTTCCCTATAGCTATCGGCCGGGTAGTCTAGAAGTCAGTTTTATTAGATCGGAGTTGGCACTCGGGACTCAAGAGGAGTGGCAGAAATTTGAGAGCACCGTGAGCCTGGCGTATACCGACACGACAAAGGCTAAAATAGACTGCAAAGTATCCACTGCTGAAGCGCCGCCAAGCTAGGAACTCTGGTGACGTGTGGAGGACGGCTGTACAGAATTATGTCTCGTGTGAAACGGCAGAAATTACAAGATCCCCTTTCAAAGAATTCGTTATGAGGGTGGTGTGTGTGTATGTGTGTGTGATAGTGATTGTCTGGTATGCAAAGTGAATAACCAAAGAACCTTAATTTGGACGGTATTCATGAAGTTGCTGAAGACATTTTTTCTCGCAAGCCGTGCAGGATGGCGTGCTCAGTGACGTCACTGGGATGTCCTCGAGTGGATGCTTTTTGATGCAGACCAGCAAGTTGGTAGTTGTAAATAGCGTTTACCGAATTGCCATTAAGCGTTGTCTAAGAAGATAATTGAAACACACTGTACCGGACACCAGAACTGAATCTCGGGAAGCTGGGACCAAGAGGGGATTTGGTGACGTGAAAAGCAAGTCTCCTTTCAAGCTGAAGTCTGTGATTAATCCTGTTGCTTGGGCTCTTTTGGTGCGCACAAACCATCTGCACATTTCTTTCACTGCTCTTGGTTACATTTTGCTGTATCTCCCTTAGAGCTAAAGATGTTGGATCCTAGTTCATTAGCACTTTCTTCCTCCTGTCACTTTGTCAATGATAGGATAAAAAAACCTCAGGCATGTATCATGCATTTTCCTCTACTTCATCACAAACAACCATGCCATAGTCACCCTCACCCGCACCATCAACACCCTTGATAGAAGACTTCAGCAGCCTGGTGAAGGGTCACATGCACATCAGTAAGAGCATCAACATCATCAGGAACCATCCCTTCAGGTAGTTGACAGTTAATTGGTGCACAAGGTGTAGGAAGGTTGCAGACAGTAAGCCAAACAAACGGAGCATCGGAGGGACACGCCGTTCCCTCTTTATCTTCACGACAACTCTGGATCTTCAGACTGCCAAGGTTCTGCACCACGCCTCGGGATCTTCACCACAACGCAGGCGGCGGTTTCTGGTGCCGCCCTGTACCACACGATATATTTCAGGTACGACTTCCTTTGCCTCACACAGGATGGGGATACAAAACAACCCAGCAGACTCACCCACAAGATCTACAGTCAGCACCTTAAGTGAGAGTCTGCATCCCCATAAATCAATCTTCCAATGTCTCAGCCTCTATTTTCCTCTCTCTCTCTTTCTTTCTCGATTAATTTCCGTGTAGATGGTAGTGCCAACCCTTAATAGTTCAAGGAGCAGGATTCACAGTGAAGACTTTTTGAAAGGAAGTGAGCCAGTGTGCCCGAGGGCTGAAAGCAGGGCCGTGACGGCGCCCACAGAGGACTGGGGAACCGTGGGAACTGTTGCTCGGGGCGGCGGCAGGGACTGTTGCTTCAAGATTCTTGCACTTGAAATCCAGCGTTATAGATTTCCTAGTGTGACGCTCGGAAAACGACGAGGACTGTTGAAGATAGCCGCATCGTGTAGCGTGGGAGTTGCAGAGACCATGTAGCTTCAGTGCAGTGTGGAAATAACAACTTCAGATTTGAGTCCCCAGTGCATCTCCATCAAGTAGAGTGGTTAGCAGCGGCCTTACTGCTCCTCTCTGCACATGTAATGTTATGGAACATTAGCTTGTTCCCAGGTTTATACAGCATTGTTCCAGCCTCCAGCAGCGTGAAGACAGCTCGGCGGCATCCAGCAGAAGCGTTGCAGCACCAAGATCCCAGCAGGTCCAGGTTCCAGATGGCAGACGTTCCCGGGCAGTGTGGCGGCTGCTGTCGTCATCACAGTTTTTCCAGCGTGGCAGCTGCCTGTCCTGAGACCCTAACCCCCACCCACTGCTCTTCCCTGAGGTGGCATGGCAGTCTCCCGGTGGTCTCCAGCGGGGTTCCCGAGGTGGTTGATGAGCCACATTCAACTTTATCTTTTCTTTTTGTCCTGTAGCCATTGTTTTGTTGGGTTTCTTAACTTTTTTTACACATTTTTTGACAAGTTTTCTCCCACACCAAGCCTAGACACAGCACCCTAGTAGAAGCACTTGATGCTTTTCGAGTGCAACTTTAGAACTTGTACATAATGTACAAATTTGGCTTAGTCCATATCAATCCTGTTTAATGACTTGACAGTTTATAAAGTGTACATATTTAAGTGTGGGGCAACTCTTAAGTGGTCATCCTTGCATAGTCAATGTTTTCATGCTTAAGAATACTATTGCATTCAAGATGAGCAGGCCATCTTAATTATCTAACATTAATATTACGTACAAATTTTTCTTGTAGCTCTAGTAGAAGAGAGAGATCCACTGGTAAACCTTCTCTTTCTGATATTTATTTTCATAATACTACTGCCCTTAATCGTTTTAAAAATGGTTATAAGGGTGTTCTTGACTGAAGACTTTCCAAAGTTACTTTGTAAAAAAGTACAATAAATACTTAAAGGAAAATATTTACTTCTATGCATTTATCCCATAATTGAGTGATTAATTTTAATTTCATTTTTATTAGCTACACAAGTTTGCCCCCGTTCATGAAGGTTATTTTGGTAATTGCAGTAAACCCTTATTTTTACGGACCTCTACATTATAACAAATTTTGGCTAACAAGCTTTTTCTGCCAGTCCAATATATGCGGGAATTTACCGAATACGTTTGGTAAATGCGGGGTTTGGTTCGGTGGTGGGCGGCTGAACATGTGCACGCAGGTCAGTTGGTGACTGAAAACAAAGCCGAGCGGGCAGAGCACGGCTGTGCACCGATCAGTCTAACTTTGTCTGCCTGATTGTAAACACTTCCTCTCGCGTCCTCCCGTGCCTCACCACGTTGCCTGACACGGAAATGGTCTAAAATGGCGAACTTTCACCTCGTATAACTAACAAAGTTTGTTATATGCAAAAAGTTCTGATCCCTTGCATATAACGTCACCCTTTCCCCCCACCCCAATTGGTTCGTTAAAGCGAGGGTTTACTGTATTTGGCTTCCTTTGTAGATTTATGGAATTTCTGATTGTACTGAGTAAAGTAGTTAGTGCGAGAAAGGCTCTAATTTGCCCACCATTTGGGTAATTTTAGGCTAGAAGGATTCATTGGTATGGTGATGGGTTTAAGGCTGTAAGTTAGTGCATGTGGTAGTGATGTCTTTGCCGTGGCACAGGAGTACGTGGGTCGGGTGCCGGGACGGGGTAGTGGGATCAGTAGACACTCGCTGCTTAGTTGCCATGTGAAGGTAAAGTGGTTTCTGTTTGGCAATCTGCTGGGTCACCTATGCTGTGACAAAAACCTGGGGCAAGTAAATCACGGACATTAGATAATTATTCCTGTTGGGCTTAATATCTCCTCTCTGTCTGATACTTCAAATCCGTCCATAATGTAGCCTTGAGAAATGGCAGCAAGGAAAGATCAGCATCCTTTGCTCTTGGTTTCCTGACATCACTGCACTCCTCCATAGTATTGGCACTAAATTAATTTCGGCCATTTCTGCTGTGCTGGAGATAATATGGCCCAGCGATGATTAAACTTATCAAAAATCACTGTTGTTACCAGTCAGAAAAGGCTTTAAGGCATTAAGTCTGGATAGATTCAAAGTACGTACATCATTTTTGGGATCACGTAGCATAATGCAAGGAAGCTGAGGAGCCAAGACTAAGCTCTTCTTGTCTGAAGTCTTCGCTCCTTGCTAATTACTACAGAAACTGCCCGCCTTCAGCAACCAGGGACAAAGTACGTAGAGGGTATGTAGCACTGGGTTGTAGCACAGCACACAAGTTTGGGTGTGAGTGACTCCTTGCTGGCACTAGCTGTCAACACTACATGGGAGCTGGGAGGCGAGACTGCAGCAAAGGAGGGAGAGGAAGGAGAGTGGTTCGCCGAGTACTTCTGAACGACAAGAGAGTGCGAGAGACTTCATCAGCTACATGGATATGGAGGACAGGGAGCTTGTGGACGACTTAAACGAGAACTCAACACTCATCCGAAGAAACCTCAGGTAATTAATTCATCCAGGTGTATGTGTCATGAAGTTTAACCCCTTGAGGCCCAGAACGTAATTTCCATTGTAATTTGGGTACCATTAGACGATTTTAAGTGACTATTAGCAATGTTTTATAGCTATGACCTGTTTAGTATCCTTATCCACTAACTAATATGGTATATTCAGTTACTTTTTGTAATTTTATGGCTCGACAACAGACAGTTTTATATAGCAAAGGAAAGATCTGGGCGTGAAGGGGTTAAGGTGAAAAGTAGTGATCGCACACATCTGCATACTGTTTTCTATAGATTTCTGATTAGGACATAGTAAGGTTTTTGTTAATATTTCAGTTCACTCAATTATTCACTCTTGACATTGCTCTCCCTCCTCCCTGGTACAGGTTCATGACGAGGAGAGAGCTTGTGGCGGGGACCGGGCAGGAGTTGGTGGGTGGCAGGGGCGTGGTGTGTGCAGGGCAGAGACGAGGTGCAGGTGGTGCCTTATAACATCTTACTCTTCTACCCCAAGGAGGATACACCTAACTTAGTGAGACCCGTGAGACCCGTACAGTTCATTTGGTTTTTGGAATTTATTTCAGTGCATATGTTTGCTTATCAATAATTAATTTTATATAGGCACTATGCATCACCACCTTCGCATGGCCATTACCTCTGAGACTTGCCAAAGGTGTACGTGCGGGACCATGCCGAGAAGAGAAGCTGAAGAAGAATACCGAGGAAGGGGTTTGGACGTCCCATGGGTGGCAGACGTTGCTCTACGCCCCGAGATCAGCCTCCTCCCACTCACCGCTGTCAGGCCCCTGAATGGGACGATTCCTTGAGGGGGGGTTGGCCAAGGATGACTGGCTTGTATGTCTCCAGGGGCCTCAACACATGTGAGATTTTAAAGGAGTAGCTTAAAATTAGTTTTAACTACGCAGTCATATCTCGTTCACTACCTTATGGAGGACTATTGATGACATATAATACAATTCTTTTTCGTTATTACAGCCAGAAACGGCCGTCAGATTAGGTTAGACGTGTCCAGAGTTAAGTTAGACGTGTGTTTGATTAAGTTACAGATGATATCAAGGAACAATAACCATCAATACTATGGCAGTGCGAAGTGAAATAGGATGTTTGTGGGCCGGGTCGGGGGTAACCATTGTCACATTACACATCCATGCCTGTACGCCTCAATCATCTATTGGAAAGTATTAATTAATCTACTTTAACACCTGTACAGGCCTCTGTACTACCATCCATAAACCTCTAATAATCCCACACTGCCTCTTGCCATATGCCTCCTCTAAATACATAAACAGCTAAGTCCTGTATATATATTTTTTTCTTTTTTATCTACACACTCGAATCGAAATGCTTTCCTCACTAGCCCTTGCCGCGTGTAAATTCTTGTACTCTTTCAATTAAAATAAAATTATTATGAACATGTGTTTAGCATGCATAAACTGACTACAGCATTTGTTATTTCAGGTGGAACAGACCACAGATGGTTGGCGGCGGCAGACGTCAGGGAGCTCCAGACCGCGTCCTCAGAGATCCTGGCCCGGGTCTCAGTTGATGGCGTCACAAGAGTAGGTAGATTTTCAGGTTGTCGGTGCATTGAGATTTGTGCTTACCCGATGTTACCAAGCTACCAGATGATATTTTGGAAAACTGAGCTACCATCGTGTTCATGATACGTTGCTGCATATCATGAACATAAATTAATTACAATAAGACTACACCTATATTAAGATAATTGAAGGAAAATATAGTAGTGTATAAACACTAAACATTTTCTCACTTTTTTTGCTTCAACTCGCTGTAACTCCCTTAGTTTTGCTCACACTTAAATTTTCAATCTGTTTCGAAATTGGCGCCCTTTTCCTATTCTTTGGTATGTAACATGTACTGATAAGGAAAAAAGTAGCTGGTCAAAAATGGCCAAGAAAATAACTACTGCAAACTGGCGCCGTGACGGGTGAGCATCACTCCCTACAGGAGAGATGAGTTCTTATCATAGCTATCAGATGCTCACTCGTCACGGAGTCAGTTTGCAGTAGTTTTACTTTCTTTGCCTTTTTTTACCTACTTTTTTCCTCATTGGTACATGTTACATATCAAAAGAATCTATAAAGTGTGCCAATTTGGAAACAGTGATTGAAAATTAAATGCGAGCAATCTAAGAGTTGAAGCAAAAATCAGTGACAAAATTGTTATACACTTTTATTTATACACTTCCTTCAATTATCTTAAAATAGGTTAGTCTTACTGTAATTAATTTGCTCATGATATGCAGCAATGTAGGCTCATTTTTCCTAAATATCATCTGGTAGCTTGGTAATATCGGGTTAGAGTACATTTCAATGCACTGAACATCTGCCAACTCGAGACCCAGGCAAGGATCTCTCAAGAAGCCACAACCGGACCCAGCAGCAGCAACACTCCTCCTGTACAGTGGTGCTCCCTCCATTCCCTGGCGTGGAGGGGCCACATTCCCATTCAGTCTTATACACAAGCTGTTTTTGCTGGTTGATAAGCAATTGAAGATTAGAGAGGTCGAGAGACTCTCCACATTGAATATTTATTGGTTTTTTTTTTTTTTTATATATACTTGACGTTGACGAACTAAACTTTTTATTCATATAAAAGTTTGTGTATAATAAATATTCAAACATATTACACCAATTTCTTTTGACCTAAAAATGTTTAAGCCAAACACGCTGGTAGTCTATTCCATCGTGAAAATAATGCACAACATTCTTCATGGTCTTGTACTTGGGGAATTTTTGGGCCAATTCACACCGGGTGGACAGGGGACCAGGAGTTTTAAGGAGACCACCCATCTTTCTCCCCCCGGGATCGAACCCGGTATTTCTTGGTTTTAACTGAGCGTGCTAACACTACGGAGTTCCGTGTTCACAATTATCGTGTGATTTATATTTATAATTTTATACGCAGTAAGTAATCTTATATTCCATCATTAGGAATGAAATTCTTATAGTTACTGAATGCACCACCGACTTTGTGATAATGTACTCGAGTGGCCGACACTCATTGATGGAGAACTTTCCGAATACTAGTACTTGAGATGCCTGAGCTTTCTAGTTTGTAGGATCCTATAAAACTGGGGAATTTCCAACTTGGAAAGATACCTCAGGCCTCTCAAGCACTAGTAGAGTATTTAGAAAGTTCTCCATCAATGAATGCACTCGAGTACATGACCACAAAGTCAGTGGTGCATTCAGTAACTATAAGAATTTCATTTCTAATGATGGAATATAAGATTACTGCCTATAAAGTATAAAATATATATCACAATAATTGTGAACATGGTACTCCAGTGTAGTGGTTACCACGCTCGGTTTACAACCAAGAAATCCTAGGTTCGATACCCGGGCGGAGCGGAGAAAGATGGGTGGTCTCCTTAAAACCCGAGCCCCTGTCCACCCAGCAGTGAATAGTCCCTCAAAAGGTAGTTCTCACCTGCAGCTCTTTAAGACCTGCATGTTTGAGGTGCCTTGGCGTGCAACATGAAATTCAGCTCAGCATCTCGTCTTGTACATTCCTTGGCCAGGATTCTTGTCAGGTTGCATGGCTGGGCTACTACTGTCCACGTGACTGCTGCTTCCTGGGTCTGGCAAAGGCAGGACCATCTTACAGTGTGGCAAGGCAGCACTGGTCTGTTGGCGAAATGGACTGATTGGCTGATCAATTAAAAGCAGAGAATTCTTTACATATGAAAATATATGAGCTTAAAAATTGAAGCTAAACCAAACCTTGCATTATTATTACTGCCAGTCAGCACAAGATGTGTTGTCTAGTAATGTCTACAGATTATTGAATAATAATATTATTGTTATTATTTTATTCTCACCAGAAGGCATCCAGGAAAATTCAACAACATAATATAATGACATAAGGGAACTTGAGGTAAGGATATAATATATATAAATATAATAAATCATAATGGATAAGATAGGCATATAACTATAATAATAATACTAGTTAGTGCATCAACTATCCAAAAGATTAAAACAAAAAATCTAACAAACATACACACAGTCACTAGGAAAAAAGATGTGCGAGTAGCCATCTGAATACTCGATGCAAGGAGGTGTTGTGTAGGCTACAGCTTGCCACAGACACAGGTCCTGGAGCCAGCCATACATTACTATAGACAGCAGCGTCAACAGGTACTTATAGCATGCAGGACACACTCCGCTGCTGCCTTTTAAATGTACACAGAGCTGAACTGTTGGCTTATGCATGACACCCTACCATGACTCCTCCCTGCCTCCCTCACCCTGGCCTAGCTTACCCCTGCCTCCCTCACCCTGTCCTACCTTACCCCTGCCTACCTTACCCTCCACACACTACAGAGAAGAACATAAGGAAGCTACAAGAGGCCTAGAATGTAGATGAATGCCAGCTAGTTTACCCTCCACAAACTACAGATAAGAACATAAGAAAATAAGGAAGCTACAAGAGGCCGATAATGTAGAATGTATATGAAGATGAATGCCAGATAAAGAATGTACTATTACCATGGATATTATCTATAAGCTACATAGTTTTCCAACTAGTTATTCATAGAGGTACTCGACACCTTCCTCCTTTAACAAATCCCCCATACTTTCCCCCTTCATAAATCCCTCACCTTCCTCCCTTCACAAATCCCTCACACCTTCCTCCCTTCACAAATCCCCCATACTTTCCTCCCTTCACAAATCCCCCATACTTTCCCCCTTCATAAATCCCCCATACTTTCCTCCCTTCACAAATCCCCCATACTTTCCTCCCTTCACAAATCCCTCACACCTTCCTCCCTTCACAAATCCCCCATACTTTCCTCCCTTCACAAATCCCCCATACTTTCCTCCCTTCACAAATCCCCCATACTTTCCTCCCTTCACAAATCCCCCATACTTTCCTCCCTTCACAAATCCCCCATACTTTCCTCCCTTCACAAATCCCCCATACTTTCCTCCCTTCATAAATCCCCCATACTTTCCTCCCTTCATAAATCCCCACATTCCCCACCTCCCTCCCCTTCAAAATCCCCATACTTTCCTCCCTTCACAAATCCCCCATACTTTCCTCCCTTCACAAATCCCCCATACTTTCCTCCCTAAACCCCCCCTTCATAAATCCCCCAATCCCTCACAACCCATACTTTCCTCCCTTCACAAATCCCCCATACTTTCCTCCCTTCATAAATCCCCATACTTTCCTCCCTTCACAAATCCCCCATACTTTCCTCCCTTCACAAATCCCCCATACTTTCCTCCCTTCACAAATCCCCATACTTTCCTCCCTTCACAAATCCCCCATACTTTCCTCCCTTCAAAATCCCCCATACTTTCTCCCTTCACAAATCCCCCATACTTTCCTCCCTTCATAAATCCCCCATACTTTCCTCCCTTCACAAATCCCCCATACTTTTCCTCCCTTCAAAATCCCCATACTTTCCTCCCTTCAAAATCCCCCATACTTTCCTCCCTTCAAAATCCCCCATACTTTCCTCCTTCAAAATCCCCATACTTTCCTCCCTTCACAAATCCCCCATACTTTCCTCCCTTCACAAATCCCCCATACTTTCCTCCCTTCACAAATCCCCATACTTTCCTCCCTTCACAAATCCCCCATACTTTCCTCCCTTCACAAATCCCATACTTTCCTCCCTTCACAAATCCTCCACCCTTTCATCCCTTCAAAATCCCCCATACTTTCCTCCCTTCACAAATCCCCCATACTTTCCTCCCTTCACAAATCCCCCACTTTCCTCCCTACATAAATCCCCCATACTTTCCTCCCTTCACAAATCCCCCATACTTTCCTCCCTTCACAAATCCCCCATACTTTCCTCCCTCATAAATCCCCCATACTTTCCCTCCCCTTCACAAATCCCTCACACCTTTTCCTCCCTTCACAAATCCCCCATACTTTCCTCCCTTCACAAATCCCCCATACTTTCCCCCTTCACAAATCCCCATACTTTCCTCCCTTCACAAATCCCCCATACTTTCCTCCCTTCACAAATCCCCCATATTCCTCCTTCAAATCCCCAACTTCCTCCTTCCAAATCCCCATACTTTCCTCCCTTCAAATCCCCCTCTTTCCTCCAAACCCCATACTTTCTCCCTTCACAAATCCCTACTTCCCCTTCACAAATCCCCCATACTTTCCTCCTCCAAAATCCCCCATCTTTCCCCTTCACAAATCCCCCATCCTTCCTCCTTCACAAATCCCCCATACTTTCCTCCCTTCATATCCCCCATACTCCTACTTCTCTCCCTTCACAATCCCCATATCTCCAACTTCCCTTCATAAATCCCCACCTTCCTCTTCACAAACTACACTTCCTCCCTTCACAAATCCCTACTTCCTCCTCAATCCCCTATTTCTCCCTTCAATCCCCAACTCTCCCTCACAAATCCCATACTCCTCCTTCAACCCCCAATTTCCCTCTAATCTCCCATACTTTCCTTCAAAACCCCATATCTCTTCACATCCATCCCTCCAAATCCCACTCCTCCCTTCAAATCCCCTCCTCAACCCATACTTCTCCCTCACAAACCCCATCTTTCTCCCTTCAAAACCATACTTTCCTCCTTCACAATCCCCTACTTCTCCCTTCAAAATCCCCATACTTCCTCCCTTCACAAATCCCCCATACTTTCCTCCCTTCACAAATCCCCCATACTTTTCCTCCCTTCAAAATCCCCATACTTTCCTCCCTTCACAAATCCCCCATCTTTCCCCTTCACAAATCCCCCATACTTTCCTCCCTTCACAAATCCCCCATACTTTCCCCTTCATAAATCCCCATACTTCCTCCCTTCACAAATCCCCACACTTCCTCCCTTCACAAATCCCCCACTTTCTCCCTTCACAAACCCCCACTTTCCCCCTTCATAAATCCCTCCACTTTCCTCCCTTCACAAATCCCTCCACTTCCTCCCTTCACAAATCCCCCACTTCTCCCTTCAAAATCCCCACTCCCCTTCACAAATCCCAACTTTCTCCCTTCACAAATCCCCATACTTCCTCCCTTCACAAATCCCCATACTTTCCTCCTTCAAAATCCCTACTTTCCTCCCTTCACAAATCCCCATACTTTCCTCCCTTCACAAATCCCCACACTTCCTCCCTTCACAAATCCCCATACTTTCCTCCTTCACAAATCCCCATACTTTCCTCCCTTCAAAATCCCCCATACTTTCCTCCCTTCACAAATCCCCATACTTTTCTCCCTTCACAAATCCCCATACTTTCTCCTTCCAATCCCTCACAATCTCCCCCATAAATCCCATTCTTCCCTTCACAAATCCCCCATACTTTCCTCCCTTCACAAATCCCCCATACTTTCCCCCTTCATAAATCCCCAACTTCCTCCCTTCACAAATTCCCTCACACCTTCCTCCCTTCACAAATCCCCCATACTTTCCTCCTTCACAAATCCCCCATACTTTCCTCCCTTCAAAATCTCC
>JACEEZ010002126.1:284493-289493 GCA_016584305.1 Chionoecetes opilio
TACATTATTTTGTCCAAATAATATTTTTTACTTTAAGCTTCAGAAATTTGAGTTACGTTATTGCAAGCAGACAACTCGAGTATATAATTTCAAAACATCGTAAATAAAACTACACAATTCTTATGCATTGTCATTGCAATCCATCAGATTGTTCATACTTGTGAATTTCAGCATAGTGTATTTTTGTCTTACGTTAAAGGCCTCTTCCATTTGTGCCCAAGTTGCATGAACCAGTTCTTTCAGTTCAGGTGGGTTCTGGTTCAGGTTGGGTTCGCGTGTCACATGAACGCAAAACCCGTTTTTTGTTACAACATACTAGCTGGCGAGCAAGAGAGAGAGAGAGAGAGAGAGACGAGAGAGAGAGAGAAGAGAGAGAGAGAGAGAGAGAGGAGAGAGAGGAGAGAGAGAGAGAGAGAGAAGACAGGAGATGAGAGAAGAGAGAGAGAGAGTAGAGAGAGAGAAGAGAGAGAGAGAGAGAGAGAGGAGAGAGAGAGAGGGAGAGATGAGAGAGGAGAGAGAGAGAGAGAGAAGGGAGAGAGAAGAGAGAGAGAGAGAGAGAGAGAGAGAGAGAGAGAGAGAGAGAGAGAGAGAGAGAGAGAGAGATAAAGAGAGAGAGAGAGAGATAACGAGAGAGAGAGAGATAACGAGAGAGAGAGAGATAACGAGAGAGAGAGAGAGAGAGAGAGAGAGAGAGAGAGAGAGAGAGAGAGAGAGAGAGAGAGAGAGAGAGAGAGAGAGAGAGAGAGAGAGAGAGAGAGAGAGAGAGAGAGAGAGAGAGAGAGAGAGAGAGAGAGAGAGAGAGAGAGAGATAACGAGAGAGAGTAACGAGAGGAGATACGAGGTAACGGATAACGAGAGAGAGAGAGAAGGAGAGAAGAGAGAGAGAGAGAGAGAGAGAGAGAGAGAGAGAGAGAGAGAGAGAGAGAGAGATAACTCAGCTAGCTGTTATGTGAAGGGATCATATCAAGTTTATGATCGCGGGAACGCATGGCCACCACCAGGCCTCTTTTATGCCGTCTGACATCCTCTCCGACTCGTGCATGCGGAAAACCATTCACGATAAGAGAAATAGGGCCCAAGGCGACCATTGTTTGTTATGAACTGAAAACTCTACCCAAGCTACCCACCTCTCAATGTGAGTAGAGAAAGTTCAAGGGTTTTGCTGAGTCACTACGCGCTTTGCCTCGGACCCAGGTTTTCGTGCGCAAATGGAACGCCTGAACTCTTGGGTTCCGTGAACTGGTTCTTGAAATGTCGCAAATGGAAGAGGCCTTAAGTGATACAGGACATCTTAACAACACATGTTCTTCTGTTTGTATAACATTACTATTACATGTACACAGGCGCATCTCTGGTGGTGTCCTGCTCCATCTACCTGTTTCTATCTTCAGACTGTGGGGCATAACACGTAGTCTTGTAAATGATTGACGTTGATAGTCAGGAATAAACTCCTTAGTGGTGTAAACCTGATGTAGTGAAAGTGTGGGGTTAAGAACAGATCTGTAAACAGTGAATTTGGTTTAATCTTGTTTTTCTCTGATATATGTTTTTACCTTGTCTAAAGGATCAACACTCTGGTTATGTTGCAATGTGTGCGAGAGAAATCTGTAGCCTGGTGTGTTGGCCTGGTGACACAATTCATATATCCTGAAAAAGGGTTCGTTGGCCTGGTGACACATTTCTATACTGAAAAGGTTCATCTGAATACTAGCGTAAAGTTTCGTTTAAAAAAATTGAACCTTCTCTTTGTAAGTATGTCCTCCACTGGATGTATTCCTGATTCTGTAAGACACAGGTCGATACTCGTGTTATGTCTCACACCCAATAAACTTGGCACTGACTTCTTGTATTGAACTTTTAGGCTCTTTGGGTTGTTAGTGAACCATGTTTCGGTGCTGTAGAGCAGTGCACCGTTCATGGCTGCGTCGAACACTTGTCGCTTGTACACGAACGGCATTTCTGTATTCGTGGCACAAAACACTGTGAACTTATTCAGTGTCATCTCACTCGATGACTCGTGAAGCTTCATAACTGTGTTTACTTTAGCATCGTCACTGAACCAGGCGCCTAGATATGAGTATTTATTTGAGTATGAAATACTAATACCACGAGTTGACAGCGGGAGGTTGTCTGCCGCACTACCACCCACCACAAAAAATGAAGTATTTTTTTTCGTTTATGGCCATACTCGTACATACGGCCGTACTCATCACAGTATTTCATGACTACCTCTAACTTTCTGAGACACATCTCTCGTGAACTAGCGATGAGCACAGCATCATCCATCAGCAAAAGAGAGTGCAGTGAGCCTAAGAAGCCATCTGTACCAATTTCACGCTGCAGCATCTTCACCATCTGATCTATGTATATAAAAAGAAGACAACTCGTCGGTGCTCCCTGCCTCACGCCTGCAGTAGCTGTCACTACGGCTGAGTGTATCACATTCTTCGTACATTCATACATCGCGTTAATGGCTCTGAGCATTATTCTACCGCAACCCAATGATTTCATAACTTGAATTAACTTATTACGTGGGACTTTATCATATGCCTTACTAAAATCGACGAAAAGTACATACAGTTTGACCTTTCTATAGAGTGCATAGTCACATTAAAGCCTCAAACTCATTATCTGCTCGATACAACCACGCCCGCGTTGACCACCCGCCTGGCATTTATCAATGCTCATCCATAAGGTGAGACGGTTCAACAATAATAAATCATACATCTTGGCCAAAGTATTCATAGCACTAATGCCTCTGTAATTACCACAGTTCAGCCTTTCACCAGATTTAAAGAGGACAAATAGTTTATTAAAACACCACAACATTGGGTAGCACATGCCAGTGAACACAACATTAAACACACTCAAGATAAACATAAACCACGTAGCTGGTAAAGCACTAATCAGACCTGGGCAAATTCCTATGTAGCTTTTATTCTTCTTTATGTTGGATGTTACAGTGACTAACTCCCTTGGCGTAAACGGGTCGTCCAATACTGGGATTGTAGGGGCCGAGTCAAGGTCAACACTCTCAGCCACATCGTGTGAGTGACCTGGGTTCAATAATTCCTCAAAGTGCTGTCGAAACTGTTCGTCATCAGGTCGGAAGTTTTCACTCGTATCAATGTTCCCTTTCTAGTTCACAGCCGCCCATATTTGCTTTGCATCCTTCGTCTCCAGAAGCCTCTGCCAACGTGGTAGAGTATCGTCCACCTCAGCGGAGTGTCGAACCCTCCGCTTGAAGCAGCGTCGGGCAACGCGGCTCACTGTTTCAAATCCTGCTGATATTACGTTGTTAACTCTTGGGGAGTCACTACGCTCACATCGGGGGGTGTCATATTTTTCATTATACTTGTAAATTCTTCTAGATTAACAGAACTGTATTTACAACTTCTCGCCAGTACTTGGTGACCGGTGGGTTTGTTGTACCCGTACTGTTCACCCAGCCTACCGGATCGTTCCAGTAGGATGGCTGGGGTCATCTGGTTGAGCCCACTCTTATCCAGCACCACACACAGGGGCGCGTGCTCCGAGCCCCACATGGACTGATTCACATCTTTGTCTTTACATAAGGAGCACAGCCATTTTTTGCCACACACAGATCAATTTCAGAGATCCAAAGGTTTCTTTTCTTAAATGAAAGATCACCGCCAAGTACTCTGCCATTATGTTTGAGGTGATTCACCACGACCATATCGTTACTATTACACATTTTAGTTAACAATCGACCGTGGCTATTCACTGTCTCATCCTTTATGTCACAATACACTTTGACACTACCATCAGGATATGCGGTTTGTCCAACTCGTCCGTTTAAGTCACCCTTCCAACTCGTGCGTTTAAGTCACCCTTCCAACTCGTGCGTTTAAGTCACCCTTCCAACTCGTGCGTTTAAGTCACCCTTCCAACTCGTGCGTTTAAGTCACCCTTCCAACTCGTGCGTTTAAGTCACCCTTCCAACTCGTGCGTTCAAGTCACCCATAATCACTATCTTGTCATCCTCAACACATCGTGCGTTAAGTGAACCAAACTGGGACGAATCGAAAAATGGCGAGTCACTGGGTGGAATGTACACTCCTCCGAGCTTAACACCGGCACACAGCGATAACTGCTAAATCACACGATTACTCATCCGGTTCCATACTACTCTCGTAACATATCTTGATATAGAACACTTCACTAACATTATCACACCGCCTCTGTGTTGACCATGCTTAGATTTATTGCAGTATGTGCTGAACCCTGGGATACTTAATTGAGAGACACACTTAACTTCCTAAAAGCCAAACTATATCATAACTTAACAGAAAATTTAGTATATTTTTGTTTTGTAACTTGTCTTTCATGCCTTCCTGAGTTCCATGAGCACAGTCACAGTTCCTGGTTATCATTTGGACAGTTTCTACAAAATACGGAGAGTACCTGTCAATCACAACACCATCTCGTAGCAGGACGCGGTTTTTTCAATCGTAGGTTACGGTGGCACCAACATTTCCTGGTTTTTCCTTCTCTTCCTTTTCCCGTTTTCTCATCCGGTCCAGTTCCTTGCGTACCACCGGGTGCAGGTCCTTTTTGATGTAGAGCCTCGAAAAAGGTCCTTCGCAGCTCTTCAGATTTTTTGCCACTTTCAGTATTTCATTCCTTGTTCTTCCATCCTCTTTCCATCCTTCCACACACACACCAAAAACCCCCTTCAAAATGATCGTACGATTTATTTGCGATTTTTTAGCCTACTCTCATCAAAATTGAATTTACAGTTTCGGCTACCCAAAACAGACAGACAGACACACGGCTACTCCTATAGTATACACAAGTGCTTGTGGGCCCTTCGGACCCATGCATTGATGTTTGTAGTAGTAGTATATATTAGACAACATGTGATTGCAAACTCCAATCGCGTTGTTGCTGTCGTTGGTCACTTGTCAAAGTGCCTCGGGGTAGACCACGTTCCGTGTGATTCCAACCCTTTGTGTTCCGTGTAATTCCAACACACACAT
>JACEEZ010002126.1:298577-313577 GCA_016584305.1 Chionoecetes opilio
CCATACACGCCCGGTAAGACTAACATAAACACTGTACAGTAGGAATACAGTTGGAAATCGGGTTTTGGAGAGGGACCTATAGCTGATATGTAACCCCGATGCACCTTAGAGTATGGTGGCTCATGACTCTATTCTATTCGTACTATCCTATTATATTCTCTATTAAATTTTTAGTCTCTACTACTCTATTCTATTCTACTCTATTCTATTCTCTATTTAGGTCACTGCTACTCTATTATATTCTCTATTTAGTCTCTCCTACTCTATTATATTCTCTATCTAAGCTCTACTACTCTATTTTATTCTCTATTTAATCTTTACTATTCTATTTTATTCTACTCTATTCTATTCTCTATTTAGTCTCTCCTACTTATTATATTCTCTATTTAGTCTCTCGTATCTATTCTTTCATCTCTATTAGCTCTATCTCTATTCTCTTATTTAGTCTCTATACTCTATTCTCTATTTAGTCTCTATCTATTCTTATTTAGTCTCTACTACTTACTCTATCGTATTCTCTATTTAGTTCCTTACTATCTATTCTATTCTCTATTTAGTCTACTACTCTATTCTCTATTAGTCATACTACTCTATTCTCTATTTAGTCTCTACTACTCTATTCTCTATTAGTCTCTACTACTCTATTCTCTATTTAGTCTCTACTACTCTATTCTCTATTTAGTCTCTACTACTCTATTCTCTATTTAGTCTCTACTACTCTATTCTCTATTTAGTCTCTACTACTCTATTCTCTATTTAGTCTACTACTCTATTCTCTATTTAGTCACTACTACTCTATTCTATTCTCTATTTAGTCTCTACTACTCTATTCTATTCTCTATTTAGTCTCTACTACTCTATTCTCTATTTAGTCTCTACTACTCTATTCTCTATTTAGTCTCTACTACTCTATTCTCTATTTAGTCTCTACTACTCTATTCTCTATTTAGTCTCTACTACTCTATTCTCTATTTAGTCACTACTACTCTATTCTCTATTTAGTCACTACTACTCTATTCTCTATTTAGTACTACTACTACTATTCTCTATATTAGTCTCTACTACTCTATTCTCTATTTAGTCTCTACTACTCTATCTCTATTTAGTCACTACTACTCTATTCTCTATTAGTCTCTACTACTCTATTCTCTATTTAGTCTCTACTACTCTATTCTCTATTTAGTCTCTACTACTCTATTCTCTATTTAGTCTCTACTACTCTATTCTCTATTTAGTCACTACTACTCTATTCTCTATTTAGTCACTACTACTCTATTCTCTATTTAGTCTCTACTACTCTATTCTCTATTTAGTCTCTACTACTCTATTCTCTATTTAGTCTCTACTACTCTATTCTCTATTTAGTCTCTACTACGTCTATTCTTCATTTAGTCTCTACTACTCTATTCTCTATTAGTCCTACTACTCTATTCTCTATTTAGTCATACAGGTCATTAGTCACTACTACTCTATTCTATTCTACTCTATTCTATTCTCTATTTAGTCTCTACTACTCTATTCTATTCTACTCTATTCTATTCTCTATTTAGTCTCTACTACTCTATTCTCTATTTAGTCTCTACTACTCTATTCTCTATTTAGTCTCTACTACTCTATTCTCTATTTAGTCTCTACTACTCTATTCTCTATTTAGTCTCTACTACTCTATTCTATTCTCTATTTAGTCTCTACTACTCTATTCTCTATTTAGTCACTACTACTCTATTCTCTATTTAGTCTCTACTACTCTATTCTCTATTTAGTCACTACTACTCTATTCTCTATTTAGTCTCTACTACTCTATTCTCTATTTAGTCTCTACTACTCTATTCTATTCTACTCTATTCTATTCTCTATTTAGACTATTATTCTATTATATTCTCTATTTAAACCTAACAATAGAAATAAAAAAAATCTTTAAGGCGCACCAGGAATTCCTCGGGTGGCTGAGGCTGCAAAGTGTCCCCCATCCCGTCACCTTTTTATTTTCTTTTGATTTATATTCAAACAGTTATTAATCACACAGATGGCCTAAAATGTAGATAAGTTAAGGCAGTGCATTTCCTCAGTACACACCATAACACTCATCTACACTATACCTACTCTTAATCAAACTATACCTATTACACACATACACCCCAGGCATAACAATCACATCTGGTCTTCTTAGTAAATATTAATTACTATAAGACCTGGGATTTGTCATAGAGGTCATGTGGTGAGGTAACAAAAAATATATACTCCTATCTTATACTCAAGCCTCTTCTAATTATTAACCTTTTAAAATTCACACCTATATCCATCCCCTACACCTCTTAGTATACTCTTGTTAAGACCTCTTCTATTTACATCCAGATTTTATACTGTAGGAATCAAATACCTAAGCCAGAGATAGACTGAGCATCATCTTGGTTCGCAGCATCCATAGATCATTATAATCATTATTACTATACATTATATATATTACTGTCAATATTACTATTATTATATTATCATTCATGCTTTATTCATTTCTATATTTCTATTATTCCAGCCAACCATTTAAATCCTACTAAACTTGACTGGGTAACTGTCTCTATTAGTATCTCCATAAGACGAATTGACCTTATTTATCTTTGGTATCTCTCTCTCTCTCTCTCTCTCTCTCTCTCTCTCTCTCTCTCTCTCTCTCTCTCTCTCTCTCTCTCTCTCTCTCTGCCCATCTGGAGTCTGTTGCTTCTCCAAACATCCGGGAGCCTCGCTGACTAACCAATCATAATCGAGTCTCCCTGGCGGGCCAATCATTGCACAGTTCCTCTCGGGCTAACCAATCACATTCAAGCTTTTGCTATCGTAATTACCCGTGGGGAATAACATCTTTAGCGTTGATAAATGTATCAGGGGATCTCTCTCTCTCTCCCCTTCTCTCTCTCTCTCTCTCCTCTCTCTTATCTCTCTCTTCTCTCTCTCTCTCTCTCTTCTCTCTCTCCTCTCTCTCTCTCTCTCTCTCTCTCTCTCTCTCTCCTCTCTCTCTCTCTCTCTCTCTCTCTTCTCTCTCTCTCTTTTCTGTAATATAGCTAACATGACTGAGCTGGAAAATAGAGAAACGGAGAAAAAAAAGAGAAATAGAGGAAAAAAGAGGTATGAAGAGAGGAAGGAGAGAAGAGAGGAGGAGAGAGAGAAAAAGAGGAGAGAGGAGAGAGAGAGAGAGAGAGAGAGAGAGAGAGAGAGGCAGAATATTAAAGAGTGGAGCGTGTGATGGGAAGGAGGAGGAGGAGGAGGTAATCAAGTCAGTTTTGAGGGTGTTCGTGTCAGTGGCGGTCTCATGCCAATCAGATCTCTCTTCTCTCTCTCTCTCCTCCTCTCTCTCTCTTCTCTCTCTCTCTCTCTCTCTCTCTCTCTCTCTCTCAACAGTAACAGCTCTCTCCTTGTACTACAACTCGCCACTCACTTCCTCTTCACCAATTACTTTACAGAAATGTGGGATAAGTCAAGTCAGAAAAAAAAGAGATGAAAAACATGTAGAAATAAAGATAATTCAGGAAAATGGTATTGAACATCACACACACACACACACACACACACACACACACACACACACACACACACACACCACACACACACACAAAAAAAATGCATTGTCAACATATATACAATTTTCAAGTAAGTTTAAATCATCTTCTTAAATGACTATAGTATAATATAATAATTCTGATGAAAACAAAACTACACGTGTAGAGTAGTACCAGTTTACATCTCGTCTCAACCACCAGCACCATTACCACCACCACCACCACCACCACCACCACCACCATTACCACCACCATAACCACCACCACTACCACCACCATCACTACCACCACCATCACCACCACACCATCACCACCACCACCATCACCACCACCACCACATTACCAACCACACACCACCACCACCACCATTACCACCACCATAACCACCACCACTACCACCACCATCACTACCACCACCATCACCATCACCACCACCACCACCACCACCACCATCACCACCACCACCACTACCATCACCACCACCTTCACCACCACCACCATCACCACCATCACCATAACCACCACCACCACCACCACCACCATCACCACCACCACCACCATCACCACCACCACTACCATCACCACCACCATCACCATAACCACCACCACTACCACCATCACCATAACCACCACCACCACCACCACTACACACTACCACCCCACCACCACCATCACTACCACCACCACCATCACTACCACCACCACCACCATCATCACCACCACCACTCCCGCCATCCCCACTGAATAAATAATAAAAACTTGGCAAATGAATGAAAATGTAATAACGATCAAAGGCTTTATAGAAATGTGAGCCGTGTATTTGCATATTACCGAGTTATGAGTGACACCTCATCAGCCACTCATACAAAAAATAACAAATATAATAATAAGGGTCATTATCCATGCTATTTGGGATATAAAAAACATCTTATTAAACGTATGATATAATAAACTTGGTGAATGAGTTATTATAGGAAATTGTAGAACTAATTTGAGGATTTAACCCCTTGAGGCCCAGAACGTATATATCATTTGCATGGTAATTTGGGTACCATTAGACGATTTTTAGCGATAATAAGCAATATGTAATAGATATGACCTGTTTAGTCTCCTTGTCGACTAACTAATTTGGTATATTAAGTTACTTTTCGTTATTTTATGGCTGACAACAGACGATTTTTTTATAGCAAAGGAATCTGGAATCTGAATCTGGGCGTGAAGGGGTAAAAAAAAGAAGTCATATCTTATACTTCTCTAACCTCACCTAACCTAACCTTACACACTATTCACTAACCCCCCCACCTCTGTATCCCCTCCCTCACCACCTCTTATCCTCTCCCTCTCCTCCTCTTATCCCCTCCCTCTCCTCCTCTTATCCCCTCCCTCTCCTCCTCTTATCCCCTCCCTCTCCTCACACTATGTACACTCTCCATTCCCTCTCCCATAGTACACCACCACCCTCACGCTTACAATATATCCATCCCCCTTTGTAACAGATTTTAACCTCGTAACTCAATCCCTAATTCTCATTTAGTCTCCTCTTTCTCCCTTTACTCTCTCTCTCTCTCTCTCTCTCTCTCTCTCTCTCTCTCTCTCTCTCTCTCTCTCTCTCTCTCTCCTCTCTCTCTCTCTCTCTCTCTCTCTCTCTCTCTCACCACCTCGCTCCCCTTAAAACAAAACCAATTAAATTCCCGACTCCTCTCCTCTCCTTCCCTGCTCCCCCCTTTCCTCCCCTCCTCTTCCCCTCCTTTACTCTCCCCTCCTTCCCTGCTCCCCCCTTTCCTCCCCTCCTCTTCCCTCCTTTGCTCTCCCCTCCTCTTCCTTTCCCTGCTCTCCCCTCTTCCCCTCCTTTGCTCTCCCCTCGCCAAGACAAGGACGCCAAAGGGAAGGGCCAGACGAGAGGGAATGGGATTTTAAAACACTGACGATGCAAAATTGAAAGAAGGAATTTTTGTCTGATATTTTTTAAGGTTTCTCGAAGATGAAAAAGAAGACTGCAAAAAGTTCGGTTATACCATTGTCTTTATGACTGTTTTCTGGTATTTTCTTATTTCTTACTTTCTTATTACTTGACTTATACCTTACTTATTACTTTACTTATTCTTGTACGTTTCTTATTACTTTACTTATTCTTATACCTTACTTATTACTTTACTTATCTTATATCTTACTTATTACTTTACTTATTTTCATACCTTACTTATTACTTTACGTATTATTATACCTTACTTATTACTTTACTTATTCTTGTACGTTACTTATTACTTCACTTATTCTTGTACGTTACTTATTACTTTATTTATTCTTATACGTTACTTATTACTTTACTTATTCTTGTACGTTACTTATTACTTTACTTATTCTTGTACGTTACTTATTACTTTACTTATTCTTGTACGTTACTTATTACTTTACTTATTCTTGTACGTTACTTATTACTTTACTTATTCTTGTACGTTACTTATTACTTTACTTATTCTTGTACGTTACTTATTGCTTTACTTATTCTTGTACGTTACTTATTACTTTACTTATACTTATACCTTACTTATTACTTTACTTATTCTTGTACGTTACTTATTACTTTACTTATTCTTGTACGTTACTTATTACTTTACTTATACTTATACCTTACTTATTACTTTACTTATTCTTATACCTTACTTATTACTTTACTTATCTTATATCTTACTTATTACTTTACTTATTTTCATACCTTACTTATTACTTTACGTATTATTATACCTTACTTATTACTTTACTTATTCTTGTACGTTACTTATTACTTCACTTATTCTTGTACGTTACTTATTACTTTATTTATTCTTATACGTTACTTATTACTTTACTTATTCTTGTACGTTACTTATTACTTTACTTATTCTTGTACGTTACTTATTACTTTACTTATTCTTGTACGTTACTTATTACTTTACTTATTCTTGTACGTTACTTATTACTTTACTTATTCTTGTACGTTACTTATTACTTTACTTATTCTTGTACGTTACTTATTGCTTTACTTATTCTTGTACGTTACTTATTACTTTACTTATACTTATACCTTACTTATTACTTTACTTATTCTTGTACGTTACTTATTACTTTACTTATTCTTGTACGTTACTTATTACTTTACTTATACTTATACCTTACTTATTACTTTACTTATTCTTTTTACGTTACTTATACTTTACTTATTCTTGTACGTTACTTATTACTTTACTTATTCTTGTACGTTACTTATTACTTTACTTATACTTATACCTTACTTATTACTTTACTTATTCTTGTACGTTACTTATTACTTTACTTATTCTTGTACGTTACTTATTACTTTACTTATTCTTGTACGTTACTTATTACTTTATTTATTCTTGTACGTTACTTATTACTTTACTTATTCTTATACCTTACTTATTACTTTACTTATCTTGTACGTTACTTATTACTTTACTTATTCTTGTACGTTACTTATTACTTTACTTATTATTATACCTTACTTATTACTTTACTTATTCTTGTACGTTACTTATTACTTTACTTATTCTTATACCTTACTTATTACTTTACTTATTCTTGTACGTTACTTATTACTTTACTTATTCTTATACCTTACTTCTTACTTATTTCTTACTGTATTTGGAATCATTTGGTTGTGTTGCGTCGCCTTAACGCCTTAAAATAAATCCAATTGTCAAATCGATACGTGTAAATATTCATGATTTGCTCGTCTGCACCAAAAACATAAAAGGATTAAAACTAATATCAGAATTCAGACCTAATAATTTTGAAATATTTCGTTCTAAAAAAAAAAATGCATATTCGGTATATTTGTGAACTATAATAACACATAATATTAACCATAGAAGTTTTTTTTTTTATCACATCATATTCACTTTAGTTTCATGAATAAGTCCTTCGCTTCTTACCTAACGACATAGTTTATAGTTCACTCGTTTAATTAATAACTAGTAGTTCCTCCCTCTCTTACCTCCCTCCCTCTCTACCTCCCTCCCTTCCTCCTCCTCTCCCTCCTCCCGGCCTCCATTCTTACGTTCTCTCACTCCTTACTAATAACCAGGGGCGTAGTTAGGCCTGGTCTTATGAATAGCCCCGGATCTCCCGGATCTAAAATACCTTTTTTTATTTTTTTTATTTATTATTATATTTTTTTCTTTCTAAAATAAGATAAGCTCTGACTGGGGCCAACATAAAATTATTGTAAAAAACAAGATATTTGGTCTGATGTTACATAGCGTAGGCTGATGGCATCCGTTTTATGAGCAGGATATGAGAGAGGTGGAGAGAACAGGAGGAGAGAACAGAGATGAGGAGTGCATGACAGAGGAGACACCAAAAGACCTTTTGGAGAGGTGAAGAAGAGAATATCAGATGGATAAGAGACAGAGTTAACAGAAGAGCATTTTTTTCGTAATGCATCTTTTAAGAAGTGCATTTTTTACGAAGTGCATTTTTTTCGTAGTGCATTTTTTACGAAGTGCATTTTTTACGAAGTGCATTTTTTACGAAGTGCATTTTTTTCGAAGTGCATATTTTACGAAGTGCATTTTTTTCGAAGTTTTTTTTTTCTTCTAAGTGCATTTTTTCTAAGTGCATTTATTCAAAATGCATTTTTTTCGAAGTGCACTTTTTTTTAAGTGCATTTTTTTAGTTGCATTTTTTTCGCAGATAATTTTTTTTAAAGTGCATTTTTTTAGCAGTGCATTTTTTTAGAAGTGCATTTTTCGAAGTGCATTTTTTTTTAAGTGCATTTTTCGAAGTGCATTTTTTTAGAAGTGCATTTTTGTGTGTCCTTGGCCAGTCCTTTGTGATGTAAAAAAAAATAGTAGTTATTAGACCGAGATTGGTCAAATTTCAGTATTGAACAAAGCATTGGGAATCTATATGACTGCTTCATCACGACAAAGCTCACTTTTTCCTAGGGTTTTACTCCTATTGATGAAAATAAAGATAATAACGAAGTTGAACCCCAACTCAGATTGTCTTGATTTTATTTTAATTTCATGTTTCGAAAGTTTTCCAAAGCAAATTACCGGAGCCTTTTGGTAGAGCACAGTGTCTCACATCTTATATTCATTATACTCATAAATATATTGAAAATTATCCTGTAAAAATTTAAAGATCTCTTGGCTGGGCAAGGTCCCAATGTTTCAAGATCCTAAATACGCCCCTATGCCGCCTTCCAAAACAAAAATTCACTCTGTCAAACGCTTTTCTGGCAACCAGGAAACACAGATAATATTAATGACTCATTGTTAATTGCCTGATCACATGTTGATATGCAGCCTTGACACAATAACACACCTGACCAGATTTTAATGTGGATAGAAAATATTCCATCTTACATATTCATCAGCGATGAATATGTAAACCATGCAGCAGCCATGATGCTGATGGCATCATGATGCTGATGGCATCCTTTTTATGAGCAGGATATGAGAGAGGTGGAGAGAACAGGAGGAGAGAACAGAGATGAGGAGTGCATGACAGAAGAGACACCAAAAGACCTTTTGGAGAGGTGAAGAAGATAATATCAGATGGATAAGACACAGTTAACAGAAGTGCATTTTTTTCGAAGAGCATTTTTTCCGAAGTGCATTTTTTTCGAAGAGCATTTTTTCCGAAGTGCATTTTTTTCGAAGAGCATTTTTTCCGAAGTGCATTTTTTTCGAAGAGCATTTTTTCCGAAATGCATTTTTTTCGAATAGCATTTTTTTCGAAGTGCATTTTTTTCGAAGAGCATTTTTTCCGAATGGCATTTTTTTCGAAGTGCATTTTTTTCGAAGAGCATTTTTTCCGAAGTGCATTTTTTTCGAAGAGCATTTTTTTCGAAGTGCATTTTTTTCGAAGTGCATTTTTTTCGCAGTGCATTTTTTTCAAATAGCATTTTTTTCGAAGTGCATTTTTTTCGTAGTGCATTTTTTTCGAAGTGCATTTTATTCGAAGTGGGTTTTTTCGTAGTGCATTTTTTTCGTAGTGCATTTTTTACGAAATGCATTTTTTTCGTAGTGCATTTTTTACGCAGTGCATTTTTTTCGTAGTGCATTTTTTTCGAAGTGCATTTTTTTCGTAGTGCATTTTTTACGAAGTGCATTTTTTTCGAAGTGGGTTTTTTTCGTAGTGAATTTTTTTCGAAGTGCATTTTTTTCGAAGTGCATTTTTTTCGAAGTGCATTTTTTTCGGTGCATTTTTTTCCAAGTGCATTTTTTTCGTAGTGTATTTTTTACGAAGTGCATTTTTTTCGAAGTGCATTTTTTTCGGTGCATTTTTTTCCAAGTGCATTTTTTTCGTAGTGCATTTTTTTCGAAGTGCATTTTTTTTCGGTGCAATTTTTTCCAAGTGCATTTTTTTCGTAGTGCATTTTTTTCGAAGTGCATTTTTTTCGAAGTGCATTTTTTTCGTAGTGCATTTTTTTCGAAGTGCATTTTTTTCGAAGTGCATTTTTTTCGAAGTGCATTTTTTTCGAAGTGCATTTTTTTCGTAGTGCATTTTTTCGTAGTGCATTTTTTTCGAATTTCATTTTTTTCGAAGTGCATTTTTTTCGAAGTGCATTTTTTTCGTAGTGCATTTTTTTCGGTGCATTTTTTTCGAAGTGCATTTTTTTCGTATTGCATTTTTTTCGAAGTGCATTTTTTTCGAAGTGCATTTTTTTCGGTGCATTTTTTTCGTAGTGCTTTTTTTACGGAGTGTATTTTTTTCTTACTGCATTTTTTTCTTAGTACTGTAGTGACCTTGTCACCTACATGGTTGATAAACAGACACCCAGGGTTGATGGTTGGTTTATTGGAGACTGTGGACAGAGCTTGTGTGTGGTACAGTGGTTGAGCTCTAACTAACTCTGCCTCTGCACGAGGCTCTTTATAAAGGGGCCCCGATACTCAAGACCTGACACCTGACGCCTAATCCCTTAATGGGCAGTCGGCGAGATCATAGGTGATGTCGCTATGGAAAGTGGGAGGCGAGAACGAGGAGAAGACATTAAGAGAGGCGTGACCTGACGGGTAATTAACCAGGTGTGGTGTGACTCACCACAGTACTCTCCTTCCTCAAAAAAAAAAAAAAAAAAATATTATACATATAAAACTTATAAAAAAAAACATAGAGGTGCCAAGTGCCGAGGTAATGTAGGTAGGGCAACTGTCCAGTCTTCACGTTGCAGCGGTAGCTGCAAGATTAGATAGGAGGTGCCGAGGGGCGCTGTTACAAGATCTTGAGGGAGGCTTGTGAAACTAGGTGTCTTCGGGGGAAAGGCGAAGTGTCCTAAGGAATCGGCTCCCAAGATAGCTTGTGTTGCTCTGCTGAGCCCGTACGTTGCAAGGCCTTGCAAGTAGCAGGAGGCTGCAGGACGCAGGATGGGGCCGCAGGAAGCAGCGTAGGAGCAGGGACGAGGATTAGCACTTTGGCGGCAGGAGACTGGGCTGATGGTGTCCTTAGATGGCTTCGTCAGGCGTAGCGTGGCAGCATGCTGGACCGTGGGCGTGGGCGGCTAGTGGCGCTGGTTACGGTGACGGCGGCGAAGGGCAGCCCCAGGGGCGGCGGCAGGGCTGGGTGGCAGGGCGTGGGACACAAGCCATAGGAGGGCGTGTGGGTGCGCTCAGATGGGTGGCGGCAGGGCTGGGCGAGGTGAGCAGCGTGCCGTGGCGTCGTCAGGCATCGTGGACGGCAGGCGGCGGGATGCGGTACCCGTGCGTTGCAGGGCCTTGCTGGAGGCAGCGGAAGGCAGCAGGACGCAGCGTGAGGCAGCAGGAGCGAGGAGTAGCCCGAGGCGCCAGGAGGGAGGAGGCAGGGCTTGGAAGGCGGGTGGCGTGTGGTGAGCCCAGGCAGCGCGGCAGGAGGTGGCTGTGGGTAGCGCGACATGAGGCAGGAGGTGCAGGCCGCGGGCGTTGGTGAGCCGTGGTAGGGTGGCGGCGGCGGCAGGCCTAGAGCGTGGTGGCGTGGCGGCGTGGCAGGCGGCGTGGCAGGCGGCGTGGCGGCGGGCGTGATGGGGGGGGCGAGGGGCAGGCCCCCCCCCCGGGGTGTGTCTTGTCACTCCGTTGGTCACCAAATGTAGTGACCTTGTCACCTACATGGTTGATAAATAGACACCCAGGGTTGATGGTTGGTTTATTGGAGACTGTGGACAGAGCTTGTGTGTGGTACAGTGGTTGAGCTCTAACTAACTCTGCCTCTGCACGAGGCTCTTTATAAAGGGGCCCCGATACTCAAGACCTGACACCTGACGCCTAATCCCTTAATGGGCAGTCGGCGAGATCATAGGTGATGTCGCTATGGAAAGTGGGAGGCGAGAACGAGGAGAAGACATTAAGAGAGGCGTGACCTGACGGGTAATTAACCAGGTGTGGTGTGACTCACCACAGTACATTTTTTTCTTAGTGCATTATTTTCGAAGTGCATTTTTTTCGGAGTGTATTTTTTTCGTAGTGCATTTTTTTCGTAGTGCATTTTTTTCGTAGTGCATTTTTTTCGTAGTGCATTTTTTTCGGAGTGCATTTTTTTCGTAGTGCATTTTTTTCGTAGTGCATTTTTTTCGTAGTGCATTTTTTTCGTAGTGCATTTTTTTCGTAGTGCATTTTTTTCGGAGTGCATTTTTTTCGTAGTGCATTTTTTTCGAAGTGCATTTTTTTCGTAGTGCATTTTTTTCGTAGTGCATTTTTTTCGTAGTGCATTTTTTTCGGAGTGCATTTTTTTCGTAGTGCATTTTTTTCGTAGTGCATTTTTTTCGTAGTGCATTTTTTTCGAAGTGCATTTTTTTCGTAGTGCATTTTTTTCGGAGTGCATTTTTTTCGTAGTGCATTTTTTTCGTAGTGCATTTTTTTCGTAGTGCATTTTTTTCGGAGTGCATTTTTTTCGTAGTGCATTTTTGTGTGTCCTTGGCCAGTCCTTTGTGATGTAAAAAAAAATAGCAGTTATAAAACCGAGGTTGGTCAGATTTCAGTATTGAACAAAACATTGGGAATATACAATCTATAGGACTCGCCAATCTATATGACTTGACATCACGCCAAAGCTCACTTTTTCCTAGGGTTTTACTCCTACTGATGAAAATAAAAATAATAACGAAGTTGAACCCCAACTCAGATTGTCTTAATTTTATTTTAATTTCATGTTTCGAAAGTTATACTAAGCAAATTACCGGAGCCTTTTGGTAGAGCACAGTGTCTCACATCTTATATTCATTATACTCATAAATATATTGAAAATTATCCTGTAAAAAATTTAAGATCTCTTGGCCGGGCTAAGCCCCCAATGTTTCAAGATCCTAAATACGCCCCTGATAATAACCAAGAGGTCTCCACACCACTACAACTTCCCGCCACTATTAACTACCCACAAAAAACACGAGATTCAGCTTTTTTATCAAGTAAACCTCAGTTTATATACGTATAATTACATCTCCCATTTTTCCCAATACATTCAACAGGAGACCATATACGTACATGATGAAAATTACTAAGCAGCTTTAACTAAATCAAATACTATAAATACGCCATTCAAAGATAATCTAAACTCATCTTCCTATGATTCGTGCCGACAGCATCTCGTTCGCAGAATTCAAACCTTGGCAGAATTCACGGGTAGTCGAGCGCGTGAGCGAGACTTCTTGACGCTTCGAAACAGGTTTGCGCCTCAGCGGATTCTGGAGGGCCCGAGTGTGTGTAATTGAGCATGTAAAGTGGGTGAGTTTCTTCGTCAGTTGCTAAGATGCAGAGCCACCGTCGCCGTCTCTCTCTCTCTCTCTCTCTCTCTCTCTCTCTCTCTCTCAATAAAAAAAAAGTAAATAAAAAAAGGTAAAGTTCTGAACCACCGTCTCTCTCTCTCTCTCTCTCTCTCTCTCTCTAAAGAAATAAATCATAAAAAAATAAAATAAAGAAAGAAAACTATAAAGACACACGAAGTAGAGGGTAGCGGTAGAGTCCATAACAATGCAACTATGACTTCGATATAACTACCTATTCGATTATACTTCGATACTTAGTGCAGTGGTGGAGTTGCTACATTTTCTCTCTCTCCCTCTCTCTCTCTTTTCGCACTGATCGCCACCTCTATTAAAGACTAAATACCATTACAAACACGTGTACTGGGGTCACAAAGGACTCAACACACCTCCACAAACATAAAAACATTCCAATACACGCACACAAGCTCTACTAAACGAGACAATAAGAAGAGGATAAATGATGAATACTCGCGAGTCCTCACGCGTCAACCTCACACACACACACACACACTACAGCATTGTGCCCCCAAATGGCTATTATACCGGCATATATAACCATGTGTTCATCCCTCATGCTCTGTCAGGCAGTGAAAGGAGCAGTGAGGGCCCGGCAAACTCCTCCATAAAGGCTAAAGTCTCCATAAAGGCTAAAGTGGGAGGATAATATTGGAAGAATGCGGCTGACTGGCGGGCTGGCTGGCTACCCTCTGCCTCCCTCCCTCCCTTCACCCTGTTGACACGCACCGCCGATTTTCACGGTTTCATGTTTCCATCTCAAATACATCTTTCCCTGTTTGTCCCTTACGTTATTTTGCCATCCATATATTCTTTACGGTCCCAACTACTTCACAGGTAAATGAGGATGTCAGTACTTACGGGAATATTGAGTTAAGAGGAGATTTAGGCACACGACACACACACACACGACCCGCCTGCTTCACGCCAGCTGTTGATGCGGGGCTGATGGTTCTAATTTGTAATCTATCATTAATCACGTACATTCACGCTTATTTACACATCTTTAATCAGATTCTATGCATTATTATATTTTGTATCCTCTTTACACTATATCCAGTACCGTAGATAACACTATAGTCGCCAGTCACTTGCCACTGCACTAATGTCGCCAGGCACCATATATTACAAATTTTAGCATCACTATACAGAGTTTTATGTGCCACTGAAGACAGGTAGTGTGATGTACATAACATATACTACTGTGCATGCCTCTTCAGTGGCACATACAAGCCTGTAGTGATGCTAAGATTCGTAATATATGGCACCTGGCGACATTAGTGCAGTGGCAAGTGACTGGTGACTATAGTGTTATCTACGGTAGTAAGAGAGATGAAAAGAACGCGTTTAAAAAAAAATTAGAATAAGCCTATTTATATATTTTCTACCGACCTCCTCCCCCTGAAAGTTAAGATGTATACGTTTTAATTACCTTTTCTGTCACGGCACTTTTTCCCCTCTTTCCCTGGGCCTGTGGGGAACGTGCCCAGCCAGCCCTCGTCGTTCCTCATAAATCCCGCGACCAAAGCTGAACGAACGCCATAAAAACATACGGCGAGGGAAGGGGAGGAGAAGGAACACACACCATATAGCCGCCTCGTTTTTCTCTCCTCTCTGCCTGGTTTTTCATCGCCATCAAAAATAATTAAGTGAACTGAAAAGAAAACTAAATAAAAGCTAACTCTTAATTAA
>JACEEZ010002126.1:323577-333577 GCA_016584305.1 Chionoecetes opilio
TAGTGTTATCTACGGTACCTTATAATATATTCCTCTGTTAACACGTATCACATAATCACTGTTATCACGCATAGTCACGTTACTGCATTATCAACTTATTCCATTCACTCTAGTCTGCGCTATTTACTTTTTCCAATCATTCCTCATTTACTAATAACTACAATGTTACTACAATGTCGCCTCCGTGGTGCAGTGGCTAGCGTGCCTGGCTACGAATCTGCGGGCCCTGGTTCGATCCCGGGCCAGGGCAAGTCGGTGACCAGCCTACCCAGCTGTTCTTATTTCCTTTCGGGGTTGATAAATGGGTGCCTGGGGTAACCTGGGGAAGGTAACTGTGGTAACCCGGGAGTCACACTAGCCCTGTGTCCCGGGGTAACGGGTTCTCATCCACCACAGGCTCTAAGGGCTAATGCCACGGAGATGAGCACCGCATGCCACGCGCAGCTTAGCGTATGCTCCCATCTTTACCTTTTACCTTACAATGTCACATAATATAGTATAACATTTCGACCGCATAGTCACGTTACTGCATGATCAACTTACATTCTATTCACTCTCGTCTGTTATTTCCTTTTTTTAATCATCCTCATTTTTGTACCTATAATGTGTTCTATTAATCACCCACTCTGTATTTTCTTCCTGTTCAATACACACTTCATATCATTTTTCTCTTCTAAAAGGGCTCTTATCATATTTCACTTCTTTTATCACGTATTATTCTTGCATCACATTCTTTCCTTCTTATAACCTAATTGGCTACACACTTCCTTAACTACTTACTCCACTTCGTTATCTTTATCCCAAATTGCTTGTTACCTTGCATCACATTTCTTCCTATATAGTTATCGCATCTTTCCACACACTGATTTTCTTTCCTACGATGTTTTCTATTCATCTCCCTCTTACCAAAATTAACTATCTATCTAATGATCTATCTATTACCATCTATCTATTAATCTCCCTCTCACAAAGATTAACTGACTATCTATTTAATTATCTATCTATTAAATTCTATCTGTTGCCATCTATCTATTTAAAGTCCTTTGATGTAGCGACTCACCTTGCCAGACACTCAGACGGGAAGGACCTGCCGTTGTTGCCACACACAGGAACCCAGTGGTCAGGGCAGCCGCAGGGAAGGTCCTCGACAGTGTGACCCCCTCCCATGGGCCCGCCACGAGACACCGCCCCCGAACCCAGGCCTGAGGAGGAGGAGGAGGAGGAGGAGGAGGAGGAGGAGGAGGAGGAGGAGGAGGAGGAGGAGAAGCGGAGTACAAGGACGAGGAGGGGAGGAGGAGGAGGAGAGGAGGAGGGAGGAGGGAGGAGGAGGAGGGAGGGAGGAGGAGGAGGAGGAGGAGGAAGGGAGAGGTAAGGAGGAGGAGGAGGAGGGAGGAGGAGGAGGAGGAGGAGGAGGAGGAGGAGGAGGAGGAGGAGGAGGAGGAGGAGGAGGAGGAGGAGGAGGAGGAGGAGAGGAGGAGGAGGAGGAGAGAAAGGAGGAGGAGGAGGAGGAGGAGGAGGAGGAGGAGATGAGTCAACAAAGGTAATGATACTGTGATAATAACATGTCATTTCCAGGTATTGTCAGGCCTTTAGTGTGTGTGTGTGTGTGTGTGTGTGTGTGTGTGGTGTGTGTGTGTGTGTGGTGTTTTGGGTTGTTGGTAGTGTGTGTGTGTGTGTGTGTGTGTGTTGTGTGTGTGTGTGTGTGTGTGTGTGTGTGTGTGTGTGTGTGTGTGTGTGTGTGTGTGTGTGTGTGTGTGCGTGAACTGTGTAATTTTAGCCTTGGTGAAATGTATTAATTGCGTTGGACTACAGTGGTTATCTTGAGCTGGTTTCTAAGTCAATGTTTTTAGATACTTTGTTTATTGATTCATCTAAAATACTTAGTAAATGTTTGTTTTTATTGAGTTCTAATGAGTTGTAATGAGTTCGTAGCTATTTTATTGAGTTCCCTTGTAAATACTGTGGTCAATAATGCATCTATCTATCTATCTATCTATGTGTGTGTGTGTGTGTGTGTGTGTGTGTGTGTGTGTGTGTGTGTGTGTGTGTGTGTGTGTGTGTGTGTGTGTGTGTGTGTGTGTGTGTGTGTGTGTTACCTGTGAGGGGGGGCAGGGCGTGGAGGAGGCTGCTGGCGTGACAGGTGGCGCGGGGCAGGCAGGTGAGCTCCCCGGCGTGACACACACACACCCTGCACCCAACCACCATCTCCGTGTCGTGCTCTGAGGGCGACACAAGCACGGCAAGGCATGATAAAGGGTGTTGTGATGTAAAAAAAAAAAAAAGATAAAGGGTGGTAAAAAGGGTGATAATATTATAAAGGGCGATAAAAAGGGTGATAATATTATAAAGGGCGATAAAAAGGGTGACAAAATGGGTGACGAAAAGGGCTGCCAAAAAGGGTGATAAAAAGTGACAAAAAGGGCTGACAAAGGGTGATAATATTATAAAGGGTGATGAAAAAGGGCTGGCAAAAAGGGTGACGAAAAGAGTGACAAAAAGGGGTGACATAAAGGGCTGACAAAAGGGGTGACATAAAGGGCTGACAAAAGGGGTGATAAAAAGGGCTGACGAAAAGGTGACAAAAAGGGGTGACAAAAGGGCTGACAAAAAGGGTGACGAAAAGGGCTGACAAAAGGGGTGATAAAAATGGCTGACAAAGAGTTGACAAAAAGGGTAGCAAAAAGGGCTGACAAAAATATACTGGGTCATTGGAAGACTTAGATGAAAGGTAAATGACTAAAGAACAGTATATTACATTATGGATTAAGCAATTTATTATCATCATCATTATTATATTTTTGGGGCTGAGTGGTATATCCTCTTACTCAAAAAGGGTTGGCAAAATATACTGGGCCATTGAAACACTTAGAAAGGTGAGTAAAAATAGTAATAATAGAAAATAAATAATAATAATAGAAGGGTATATTAAATTACGGATCAAGCTATTTATTATTATCATTACTATTATCATTATTTGGACTGAGTGGTTCCTCCTCTCACTCAAGTAGCAGGAGACAATAAGTTCGAGTCCCGGGAAGTTTTGTGTCACCCACGAAGCCAATTATCCGGAAGCTTTGTCTCGGCCCTAAAGATTGTGTATCGTGTACCTGTGTCTCTGAGGTGTCGTAACATAAACTGCACCACTATTAACATTTATAAGATGAGAAACACTCTATAGCTTTGTTAGAATGATGACCATGATGTACCACTTAAGAGGAGCAGAGAACCACATGTACGCGCCGCCCTGAATACCACGCAGGACATCAACACTCACCACGCGTCCCTCCAAGCCAGGCACGTCGCAAGGGCAAGGCAATGAGGGTCGGGAGGCAAACACTTACCTAATTTGGAATTGCCGAGCCAGCAGGGTGCCGGGTCGACGCAGGGCACGAAGCGACACGACTCCAGCGCGCCCCCACGCCCGCACACACACACCTGCCCGCAGCTCGCCCCGCCCGTCCTGGCGGTGGCGGTGAAGGAAGGTTGTGAGTATAAGGGTGTTGTGTTATGGTGCGTGCGTGGTGACGACTCGTTGTGGTGCACATCACCGGCCTCAATGTTACCAGTGTCACCAATCACCACATCAAGCAGTGTTTAGGCCCCCTGCGCTAACAGCCCCCCCTTCCCAACGGATAGTCCACAACGAGTCGTCACAAACAGTTTCAAAGGTAGTACATATGCACACGCCCCGCAGGACACACATGGGCAGCAGCAGCAGCAGCGGAGACTTACCTGGCGTGTACGCTGATGTAGGCCCCGACAGGCACTGTCACGCTGGACACCTCGCCCATGGTGCAGGCGGCGGAACACCGGTACGGGCGACACGCCTCGCCAGGGCGACACTCACTGTTGACGGTGCACACGTGGCGGGGCGGGCAGGGGAAGGGGCGGCACGGCGAGGTGGGCACCCGCCACGGCACCTCGTTGGGCACCTCTGACTGGGTGAGGAAAGGCGTCAGGGAGACACAGGGGCTGCCCGGGGGAGGACTCAACACGCCGCACACCGTGCCCGCCGTCAGGCTCCCGTCAGCCTCTCCCTCAGGCTTCACCACACACCTGCCACCACACCACGCATTAGTGTCTGCCGCCACGCAGAGGCCTGATACCCACCCTGAGGCTTGCCGTCCTACGAGTATATCAGGTATATGTTTGGGGCACATGCACTTCCTGGCACTTACCTGGATAGCAGCTTGACGCAGTCGTGCCAGCATATGGCGTTGGTTAGCGAGGAGACATGGCACGGCCGCAGATGAAGGGCACACGCCACGGCGCGCCACAGCTCTGGCTGACACTCGGACACACTCTGGAGAGGCACGGTGGCCGCCAGGCCGGGCAGACTCAGCCGCTGACTGTCCTTCCATAACTGTAGGTCTTCGCGAGCAGCGGCGTCCGCGCGGGGGTTGCAGGAGCGGAAGAGTTGTGTGGGTCGGTGGTTGAAGTTGGTGCAGAAGGCAAGGCCCGAGCAGCCCTGCTGGCAGGGCACGTCGGACTCTGAGAGGCACGCGAGGAGGGAGGCCTCCCGCGGCTGGGAGAGGCATGCTGTCTGCAGGGTCTCCCAGGCGCGGCCCCACTCCTTGAAAAAGGCACGTCGGCACAGCACACCGCACTCCGGCGACGCCGACCGCTGGCAGCACCCGAGCTTGGCCGCGTCCAGTCCCAGCAGACCCAGGCGTGACACCTGCGACAGTTGGAGGTAAGACTTAGCGCGTTCCAGCGCATAGGACTCAAAATATTGATTGTTTTACCAATATCATTTGCGTCAGCGACAATGCACAGCCATGACCGTCGCCATCACTGTTGTGATCAAAGCTCGTTGAGTGGATGGCAGACTCCCTCAGGACACACGAGCAGGCGACCACAACACTCACCCATTGTGACAACAGCGACGATGGCGACCGTGTACATGTTTACACTCTTGCAACCACCAGTGGTAGAAAGTGTTCTTACCTGCCTGACCTCCTGGCTGGTGGCGACGGCAGCGACCTTGCTCTCCTGAAAGAGGCACTTCCACACTCCGTTCTGCGAAAGAGAAAAAGACTAATACAGGAGAGGCTTGCGCACCGTGTTAATGGTTTATCACATCATATACCACGTGTAACAGTGTGAGGCAGCTCTCGTCATCACTATATACTGACAGTGAGGTCCAGGGGGCCACACGCTGCCTCCAGCTGCTCCAGGATGTCTTGCTGCGGCGCTGCGGACGTCAGCACGCGGCGGCACGCAGCCCTGCACGAGGCGGCCTCGGAGGCGGTACAGCAATGCAGGTCTGAGGAGAAAGGATGGAATTATAGTGTACATATTTTTTGTTTCTCTCTCTCTCTCTCACTGACTGACTGACTGACTGACTGTCTAACTTAGTACTTACTCCTCTCCGGGCGGTGGGCGGGCGTGGTCTTGGTGAGGGCGTGGGCACACCGAGTGACGTGGGCGTGGGCGCGGCAGTCCTTGGCCAGCTGGTGTCTGAGGCGTCGCGAGGGCGTGCGGGCGGTGAAGACAGCCTCGCAGGACGCCCGGCACCGATAGGACTGCGTGCGGGCACAGCAGCCGGCGCCCTCCTGCCAGGGTGGGTGACGGGGAGGTTATCGGGCAGGCATTTAGAACCCTGACTATTTCTCTTCTCCCTTCTCTGCTTCTCTACCTTCCTCTTCCTCTCCTCCCTCACTTGCTTCCATGTCTTCCCTCCTCTCTATACCTTCGCCCGCCCTAATTCCTCTGTTATCCTTCCTATCCACCAACCATCGTTCCTCTATACCAGGGGTTCCCAACCGGTGGGTCGCGATCCCCTGGGGGGTCACGAAGGCTTGGCAGGGAGGTCGCGAAGCCTTGCTAGAAATGGCTCAGGAAAATATTTTTTAACTCAACGATTTGATTTTGTTATGCTTTTATATTTGTCTTGCTTTTGTTTCAGTGCAAAAAACGTGTTTTGATCATTATTATCATAAATTTGTGTTCCTATATGGCGGGAGGCACGAAACGAGTCTCTCTGTGGCTTGCTATTTAATTATTCTATTATGCCAAAGTTGGACCATTGCTGTAATTGCCAATCCTGCCACTAGCTGGGTTGGCCTGCTGTTGAAAACTGTGTTTGATGAAATTATTGAAGGAATTATTGTGTTCGTTTATATTTTTCGTTCTCAAATAATTAGGTTTGAGAAATTTATTTATCTATCTATTTACTTTATTATGCCAAAGTGGAACCCATGCTGTCATTTAGTTTGCTAATAAATAATTACAGAATTCATGAATCAATTTTGTTTATATGTTTATTTCCCTTGCCTTCACAGAAAACAACAATGTAAATCAAGCTGCTGATAGCAGGGGTCATGTGGGTTTCAAGATTTTGGGAAAGGGGTCACGAGTGCAAAAACGTTGGGAACCACTGCTCTATACATTCATCCTTCCTGCATTTCCTCCTCCTCCTCCTCCTAGTACCCCTACATCCTGCTCCTCCTCCTCTTCCTCTTAATCCCCCCCTTCGTCCTCCTCCTCTTCCTCACCTCTGTTCTCTGGATGCAACGGAAGAACTCAATCTCGTGCGAGGCCCTGCAAGCGGAGCCGAGTTGAGGGGCGTTGCCGGCACTCAGACACACCGCCTGACAGCCAGGGGCGAGGGCCAACTTACAGCAGGGGCGCCCCCACCACCCGGCGCCCTCCGTCACCTCTGCAGCAAAGGACGCACCACTGATAACCTCATGTAGGGGTGAGCGCGAGGAAAAGCTTGAGGTGCTTGTGAGAAATAGTTAGTTTGTGGTGATGTTGAAAATTAATGGTGAAGTAGTTTTGGAAATATTATTGTTATCATTATCACTATTATCATTATTATTAAAATTGTAATCACTATTAAATTAAAATATCATTGTATTTATTATCATTATTACTCACCCGCCATGGTGTGATTGAGGCAAGTCCAAAATTTGCCCTGTAATTGAGAAAATCATGTTTTAGTTCTCTCTCTCTCTCTCTCTCTCTCTCTCTCTCTCTCTCTCTCTCTCTCTCTCTCTCTCTCTCTCTCTCTCTCTCTCTCTCTCTCTCTCTCTCTCTCTCTCTCATCAAACAGAAACCTAAAATACGAAACAAAACCACTACTACTTCTATTTCTTTACTACTACAACTACTACCGTAGATAACACTAAAGTCGCCAGGATAACGTTTCTTTTTTATTTACAGACGTGTGGTGGCGTTAATACTTACATTTCTACATCCATGATTTCAGGAAAGTTAGAAGGGGCTATCTGGAGAGTCTGTGTCATTTTGTGTTTTCAGCTGTGTCATATTATGGCTATAAATGAACAAATTACAAAAATAAAACCGAGTGGTGACGTTGATATCGGGCTACACTAAGGTCGCCATCTAGTGTTTATGTTCTAAGTGTTCCTCCCGCCGTCGTCGTCGCCCGAAGAAAAAAAACGAGTAGCGAAATTTGAAACCGTGTATACTTGCAGACACAAAGCATAAACCAACACTGAAATAGGATAGATTATAGAATCATGATATAAACTACTAGTGTATCATCTTCAGTTACACATAAAAATCAGTAGTGATGCAATAATTCGTAATATATGGCGCCTGGCGACATTATTGCAGGTGGCGACTATACTGTTATCTACGGTACAACAACACCTACTACTACTACTACTACCACCACCGCCACTAACACCACTATAATATCAACCAAAGACGATTAATTATGCTCGCCACTATACACTCTTAGAAAGAAGGGTAGGAAAAGGGTAGAAAAAGGGTGTTTGTAGTGATGAAATACTGCTACCCTTTTTCTACCCTTACAAATATACCCTTTTGCAACCCTAAATATACCCTTTTGCAACCCCAAATATACCCTTTCTCAACCCTCTCGTCTAAAAAGGGTAGATAAAGGGTAGATGAAGGGTATAATCGTCAGCATCTACCCTCCAGCCTGGACATAGGGTATAAAAAGGGTAGTGATGGTGCGATGTAACAATTCTACCCTTAATATACCTCCCCATTTCTGAGAGTGTACTATAACACCATTAACCAGGCATAGGGGAAGAGGTCACCTATATAAGGAGTGGATAAAGGGTACAGAAGTCCTGCAAATACTGTACAGGTGAGGCTAATACAGAAAGACCACAGGAGGGGGGATGTTCTGGCTTCCTGATGGGATTAAGAGGAACAATGCTACTAAGAGAGGAAGAATTTATAGATTATATTTACAGGAACTACCATATGTAAGTCTCGCGGCCTCTTGTAGCTTCCTTATTTTCTTATGTTCTTATATTTCTAACCAAGTAAAGGGACACTAAATTAAGAGGAACAGAGCTACTAAGAGAGGAAGACTTTATAGATTATATTTACAGGAACTACCATGTGTAAGTCTCGCGGCCTCTTGTAGCTTCCTTATTTTCTTATGTTCTTATATTTCTAACCAAGTAAAGGGACACTAAATTAAGAGAAACAATGCTACTAAGAGAGGAAGAATTTATAGAGTTTATATTAAATTTTATAACCAAGTATACAGAGAGACTAAAATAGAGATAGTTTAGGGATTAGTAATAGAGAAACTACTTTTAAGAGAGGAAAAGTTTATAGAGTTTATAGTTCTAACCAAGTAAAGGGACACTAAATTTAGAGGAACAGTGCTACTAAGAGAGGAAAAGTTTATAGAGTTTATATTAATAACCAAGTACAGGAAGACTTAAATAGGGAAGGTTGTGACTGAGTGAAGATGTGGGGAAGGGGGGGTTGTCAGGTAAGGAAGGGGGGGTACTTACCAAGGTGGGGGGACAGATGGAGGTGAGGTGGGTCAGGTGGTGATCCGCGTCCCGCCCCCCCAACCCCCACAACGGCACCTAGGGGAGATAGATAGATAAATAGATATATAGGTAGATACATAGATAGATAGATAGATTGATACAAAGATAGATAGATAGATAGATAGATTGATACAAAGATAGATACGTACATGAATAGCCTGATACAATGGTAGGTTCATAGTTATGTAGATAGATAGATATGAGGTTAAATCCATAGTTAATTGGATGAATGGATAGATGGATAGATGGATAGATGGATAAAATAATATATATACGTATTATATATATAACATATATATATATATATATATATATATAGAGAGAGAGAGGAGAGAGAGAGAGAGAGAGAGAGAGAGAGAGAGGAGAGAGGAAAGGAGAAGAGAGAAGAGAGAGAGAGAAGGACGAGAGAGAGAGAAGAGGCAGAGGAGTAGAGAGAGAGAGATGAGAGATGAGAGAGAATGAAGAGAGAGAGAAGAGACGAGAGAAGAGAGAGAGAGGTGAAACATAAAAATAAGTATAACGGTTAAATTCACTTAATAACTTTAAGTAGATAGATCATATATGTAAGGATATGACAAACACACACTCCAACAACGAGAACAACTACAAACAGACATAAACACACAGTAGACAGACAGACACACAAAAGGATACATAAATTTTAAACACCATTAATCACAAAACACAATATTATTCTAAACGGATAAGGAAGAAAAAAATATCATTCATAGAGTGGCACACACTAACACACACACCAACACACACTAACACACACACACGACGACAACGACACACACGGGTGGGGGGGGTCTCCGTAGGTAAGGGTAGCACACTCGGCTCACAACCGAGAAGTCCGGTTCGAATCCCCGGGCGGAGCGAAGACAGGGCGGTCTTCTTAAACCCGAGCCCTGTCCACCCAGCAGTGGTGGTACAGGGTTAGCAGGGTTGTGACCCCACTCACCGGGTGGTGGCTTCGGCCAAAACTAAACATAGAATGAACGTATAATAAATGTTGATATGAACGGGGCCATTACGAGCGTGCTCAGGCCTGTAATACAACTAGAGGTAAAATACAACTAGATGAATACACACACACACACACACACACACACACACACACAACATACACACACACACACAAAAATACACACACCACACACACACACACACACAATTAGATCTCTGTTACACTAGATGGGATCAAAATT
>JACEEZ010002126.1:338577-371077 GCA_016584305.1 Chionoecetes opilio
CCTATACACTTGGCGCTGAAAATGGCAAACTAGGAAAACAAGGACGTTAGATTTAGGGATTGTATACTGTAGGGAAAGGAACAGGAAGGCTAAAGAAATGACAAACGTAACTTTAAAAGAAGAGATCAAAGGAATAATTACATGAAAACCCTTTATCAAATGCACGACTTAAGCATACACAGAGAAAGGGACTTTAACCGCACTATCCGTCAATAACAAAATATAAAATCAGAAATAATTTGATCTACGAATAACCAAAGAGAATGAATTTTAGCACAGAATGTCGACCCAAAGAATCGAACACCATAAGAAACCAGCATAATAAAATCCAAACTCTTATAAATAGAATCACCAGAGTAAGAATCATATACACAGGAATAAGGGGATCGAACACTCTATATGTGGGTTTTGACTTACCCTATAGCAGGCGGCGCGGCAGGCAGGCGGGGCGAGGCTACAGCACCAGCCATCTCCTGGAACAAACAAAAGAGGATCGAGACATGCTCAGTAACACGATCTAACCCTCTATATCAAAACGCCGCTGATACTGTTTTTTAAGGATAAGACAAAGGGAAGGAAAGAGTGTTTGTGGAGAGGAAGTAAAGAGTTTTTGAAGGAACGTATGAGATATAAAGGGATAATAGAAGGAAAAAATTGAAAAAAACGGAATTCCATGAGGGGAAAGATTGAAGAAGGAAGGAAGTGTGTAAAAAGAAAGGAATGAGGAAGAGGAGGAAGAAGAAAAAGAAGAGAAAGCATTAAAAAAGGGGGAAATTGCATATTTTATGAGGGGAAGGTGGAGGAGGGAGGGGAAAGGGGGAGGGGGGAGGGGGAAGGGGGGAGGGGTAGTGAGGCGCCTGTCAACTCAAATGTCAACAATGGTTCCAAATGTTTACGTCCGTGTGGATGTTATGCCGCACAGCCCACTCCACCTGTTCCTCCACCACGACCACACAGCCCCTGCCTCACTTCCACTCACAACTCCACCTCCGTCACTTGCATTTCTAACCTTTCATAACTTCCGCTTCCTCTCATAACTTTCAATTCCACCGCCGTAACTTTCACTTCCACTCATAACTTTCACGTCCACTCATAATTCCACCGCCGTAACTTCCACTTCCACTCATAACTTTCACTTCCACTCATAACTTTCACTTCCACTCATAATTCCACCGCCGTAACTTCCACTTCCACTTCCACTCATAACTTTCACTTCCACTCATAACTTTCACTTCCACTCATAATTCCACCGCCGTAACTTCCACTCATAACTTTCACTTCCACTCATAACTTTCACGTCCACTCATAATTCCACCGCCGTAACTTTCACTTCCACTCATAATTCCACCGCCGTAACTTCCACTTCTACTAATAACTTTCACGTCCACTCATAATTCCACCGCCGTAACTTCCACTCCTACTAATAACTTTCACTTCCACTCATAATTCCACCGCCGTAACTTCCACTCATAATTCCACCGCCGTAACTTCCACTTATAACTTTCACTTCCACTCATAATTCCACCGCCGTAACTTCCACTTCCACTCATAACTTTCACTTCCACTCATAACTTTTACATCCACTCATAATTCCACCGCCGTAACTTCCACTCATAACTTTCACTTCCACTCATAATTTCCACTTCCACTCATAATTCCACCGCCGTAACTTCCACTTCCACTCATAACTTCCACTTCCACTAATAACTTTCACGTCCACTCATAATTCCACCGCCGTAACTTCCACTGCCACTCATAACTTTCACTTCCACTCATAATTCCAGCACCGTCACCTCCATTTCTACTCATAATTTCCACTTCCACTCATAATGCCACCGCCGTAGCTTCCACTTTCACTCAGAAATTTCACTTCCACTCATAACTCTACCACTTCCACTTCCACTCATAGCTCCACCACCGTAACTTTCACTTATACAATCATAATTCCTCCACCATAACTTCCATTTCTACTCGTAACTTTCACTTCCACTCATTACTTCCACCTCTCATAACTTTCACTTCCACTCATAACTCCACCACCGAAACTTTCACTTCCCCTCATAATTTGTCCTTACCTCATACAAAAACACACAAAAAAAGCTAAAAAAAACAAAAACTGTGATTTCTTCCATATTTTCTCATAATTCAAAACCCGACCATCCCACCTTCGAAAATCAACATAATAAAAGATAAAAGTTCCAAAGATCAAAATACTCCCCGAGAAACCTTTGATCTACACCAATAATTTCCTTGAACACGTCTAAGATCACCTTCAAATTCATAGACTTCTCATAATCCCTAAAGATCAGTCGCCATCTTTTCATTTCACCCACGAAAAGAACACGAAAAAAAAATGATTCAAGATATTTTCGAAGTCCTTTCCTCCTCCTACTCCTTATCCTCCAATTCTCCCGTTTCTTCTCTTTCCCTTTCCCTTTCTCTTTCTTCTTCTCTTTATATTCCTTTCTCTTTTCTCTTACTCCCTTCTCTTCTTTCTCGTCATTTTTTCTCTTTTTCTCTTCCTCTTTCATCTTCTATCCTTCCTCTATACCTTTTCTCCCTTTCTTCTTATGCACCAATTCCCTCTCCTTTTCTTTCTTCTCCCTATTCCATCTCCTCCATTTCTACCTTTCAAAATTATCTTCATCCACCACCTCCTACACACTCCTATATCCATCCTCTTCTCCTCCACCTCATCCTCCTTTTCTTCCTCTCCTATACTCCTACTCCTTATCTTTTTCTCCTGTATCCACTCTCATCCATCCTTTTCTCCTCCTTTTCTTCCTCTCCTACTCCTACAACATATTTTTCTCCTGTACCCACTCCCTCATCCATCCCTTTCTTCTCCTCCTACGCATCCCTCTCCCCGCCGTCCTCTCCTTTTTCTACCTTTCAAAATTATCTTCATCTCCCACCTCCTCCTTTTCTTCCTCTCCTGCTCCTACTCCTTATCTTTTTCTCTTGTACTCACTCCCTCAACCATCTCTTTCTTCTTCTCCTTGTCACCCTCTCCCCTCCCTCTTTCCCCTCACTCATGCCCAGCCACCAAAGGGAGATCGTGGCGGCGGGTCCTTGCTTCGCGACACCCACTGATGACTGATGCTCCGGAGACAGGGAATCCGCGCCCTTCCCTTGTCGACTATCAAAGCCAGTGTTTATCACCGTCTATACTTAGTTCCTGGCAGGGGTGGGAGGACGCCAGGTGCAGAGGCGGCCCATGCTGGTTATGTGGCTCCCTCTGGCTCCCTTCTCCTCCCTCCCTAGCCTCTTTTCCCTCCCTTTCTCCGTCTGTCGCTTTTCTTTCCTCCTGTTCCGAGAAATCGTCTTGTTTTTCTTCGTCTGTTTAGGTTTTTTTTTTCTCTTTTCTTTTCGCTTTTTTGGCTTGGTTTCCGGTGGTGGTGGGTTTATTTTTGTTTTATCTTGTTTGTTTTTTCTGTTTATTGTTGTTATCGTATTTGTTATTTATTTGTAGCTTTTCGTTTTCTTTTGATTAGTGGATGGTTTATTTTTATACCTCTCTCTCTCTTTCTCTCTCTCTCTCTGTCTCTGTCTCTGTCTCTCTGTCTCTGTCTCTCTCTCTCTCTCTCTCTCTCTCTCTCTCTCTCTCTCTCTCTCTCTCTCTCTCTCTCTCTCTCTCTCTCTCTCTCTCTGTCTCTCTCTCTTTCTCTCTGGCATTCGTTCTCCCCTCTTCCTTTTAGTCAAGTCAAGCATCACAGTTTAAAGGGCAATCACTCGTTCTCGTCACCGTCGTTACGTTAAGTCGTGGAGCCGCTAAACTTGCGTCACACCCTCTCTCTCATTCCCTGCGTCACCTACCTAGACCTAAATAGCCTACCTGTTAGAATACCTCAGTCACATTCACGTCACTTCATCCCTCTCCACTCCATCCACTATGCATCGCGTCACAGCTCCTCAGTTTCTTTTACGATGTAGAAAAAAATAGGAATGTTAGAGTCATGATGTACATATGTTACGTGCACAGTTTTGTTTGAATGTATAATGTTTAATGTTTAGATTTCACGCGTCGCATCTACTTCATTGCTTCTTATTTTACGTCACACACACACAGAGCATTTTTTGAGCAAATCTTCTGGGCGACATTCTTTGGATATCCAGAAGGGTGGTAGTAGTCATACCTGTTAAAATACAACTTAATAGAAAATAATAGAAGAATTAGATATAAATGAAGATTAACATTTTTATGCAGTAATAAGAATGTACTTCCGGATCTTACACACACAGACATGATGAGCCATATTGCATCCCAGCAGGATTTTATGAATAAATATCTTGTCACCCAGTAGCTTAAAAATGTCCTTACTGGGCGACAGTTTTTCATCACTGGGAGACCTTTTGATCGCCCAGTTATGATGTAAAAAAAATGCACTGCACACACACACACACACACACACACACACACAGTCAAGGAATTGTTGGCGTGTACATGAATAATCATCGTCACATTTATACGTCACACCATCGTCACCTTCTCTTACTCATTGAGATCATATCATAAACCTTGGGAGAAGTTATATATTTTCCCCCTCTCCACTACTTAAGTTAACTCTTTGTCTTGTTGTTGTTGCTATTTTGCCTGTATGCCTCCGGGTGATATTAACATTATTATTATTATTATTATCATTATAGAGGTATATAGCTATTATCATTTGCTTTAGTACTTAAGTTCATTCCTTCGCCTATTATATTATGTTGCTGTTTTTCTTGTATGCCTTCGGGTGAGCATAAAATTATTATTATTATTATTATTATTATTATTATTATTATTATTATTATTATTATTATTATTACTATTACTACTACCTCCTCTACTCCATTTCTACTCTGTTTACTTTTTCGCTCTATTTTCTGCCTTTTATATCTTGTCATCGCTTTATTTCTTCTGTTATTTTGCTTTTTTATCTCGCCTCCTAAGTGTTCTGGCTGCTTGTCATGTGTGATGGGAACCAGTTATGTGTCATGGCAGTGCGTGTGCGTGTGTGTGTGTGTGTGTGTGTGTGTGTGTGTGTGTGTGTGTGTGTGTGTGTGTGTGTGTGTGTGTGTGTGTGTGTGTGTGTGTGTGTCCTTTGCCTCTGTCTTCAGTTATCTGATTGGTTATTCTATATGTGTGTTTCTTTAGTGGTGTGTCATTGCGCGTTGTCATTAATAATTTATTTGCATTAGTATTTGGGTTCCTTTACTCATATATGTATATTATGATTTCTTTTTTTGCTGTGTGTGCCATCGGGCGAAAATAATATTCTTCTTATCATTATTTCTAACCCTTTGAGGCCCAAAACGAAATTTCCATTGTATTTTGGCTGCCATTAGACCATTTTTAGTGAATATGAGCAATATTTTATAGATATGACCTGTTTAGTAAATTAGTATCCTTGTCCACTAGTTAATTTGGTATATTCAGTCTATTTTCGTAATTTTATGGCTGACAACACACAATTTTATACAGCCAAGGAAAGATCTGGGCGTGAAGGGGTTAATATTAACTTCGTTGGCGCAATCTTGGGTGTCTCTTAAATACTTTCATGCATCCTCAGTTTTCAGTCTACGTGTTTGTGGATAATGGTGCGTGTGTTTCCGTGTGTCTTTGAGGGCATCGCGGCACGGCATAAGTGGTGTTTAAAAGTAACGAGGGCGATGGGGACATATGACTAGTTTTGAGGAGTAAGAGGAGCGACATCCGATACATGGCAATCTGTATAATCTGAAAGGCTCATCGAACGCATTATATCTATAATAATATAAGCGAAAGTGTGTCTGTGTGTGTGTGTGTGTGTGTGTGTGTGTGTGTGTGTGTGTGTGTGTGTGTGTGTGTGTGTGTGTGTGTGTGTGTGTCTGTCTGTGTGTGTGTGTGTGTGTGTGTGTCCGCGCTAAGTTCCGCCCCCCGTGGCACAATCCCATCATTAGGCACAGTTTTGGAACCAGCTCGACCAGGGGCACATTTTAAGCCCACTTGTGAGATGATCCGATCACTTTTTTCTTCTTTTTTTTAGTAGCCTGTTAGCGAGAATTGTGAAAAAAAAATGTGGGTTGCGAGAATTGAGGAAACCTTGATGTAGGGTGATGGGTAATGGGTGAGTGAATGGGTGGGGTGATGGGTAATGGGTGTGGGGTGATGGGTGAGTGAATGGGTGGGGGGTGATGGGTGATGGGTGAGGGAATAGGTGGGGGGTGATGGGTAATGGGTGAGTGAATGGGTGTGTGGTGATGGGTAATGGGTGAGTGAATGGGTGGGGGGTGATTGGAAATGGGTGAGTGAATGGGTGGGGGGTGATGGGTAACGGGTGAGTGAATGGGTTGGGGGTGATGTGAATGTTTTGGGTTGGCGTTAATACATGCATTTCTACATCTATGATTTCAGGAAAGTTAGAAGGGGCTATCTGGAGAGTCTGTGTTTGGTGGGCCGAAGGCCCACCAATAGCCCTCCGCAGGAGCTAGCCAAAAAGTCCGCCCGGAGGGCGGCTTTGCGGCTAGTAGTTAACTAAGGGTCGTATTATCATCTACTTCTTATATTAAACATTACTATTAAGTCGGACGCATTAGTAAACCAAGGGCCGTATTCTCCTCTACTTCTTATACTTAACATTACAGTCATTACTATTAAGTCGGACGCATAGGTGAACCAAGGGCCGTATTCTCCTCTACTTCTTATACTGAACATTACTATTAAGTCTATTATCTCCTGACTTCAATCTTAAATTCACTACACTCAAACATAATTATAACTATCAACTTCCTCCTTACAATCAAGTTCAGTATTGGTTCAGTTCAGCGGGGATCAAGGATTCTCAAACGGAATTTCTTTACAATCATTCCTAATATTTTATACAAGAGAGTATTTTGATCCTATTTACACCTGTCTCTATCCATTTATTAACCTTGATTTTCTATGTATCTATCTAGCCATCCTATCTATACATCATATTACCAACGCGAGGCCACCGCTGTTTAACCAATGTCTATATTTATTTTATTTTATTTTTCTGTTAATGATCCTGTTTTCTCCTCCTCTTTCTCTTCTTCTTCCTCCAATTCTCCTTTTTCCTCCTCCCTTTCTCCGCCTCCTCTTTCTTTTCTTCTTCCTCTCATTCTCCTTCCTCTTCCTTTTCATCACCACGTCTTTTTCCTCCTCGTCTTCCTCCTTCCATTGTCCTTCATCCCATCCTTTGCACCGCCGCCACAAGAAAACCATCACGCCTTAATTATCGTTCTAACTAAGCCTCTATTATAATATTCTTTCATAATTATTGCTCTAACTAAGCCTCTATTATAATATTCTTTCATTAATTATCGTTCTAACTAAGCCTCTATTATAATATTCTTTCATTAATTATCGTTCTAACTAAGCCTCTATTCTAACATTCTTTCATTAATTATCGTTCTAACTAAGCCTCTATTATAATATTCTTTCATTAATTATCGTTCTAATTAAGCCTCTATTCTAATATTCTTTCATTAATTATCGTTCTAACTAAGCCTCTATTATAATATTCTTTCATTAATTATCGTTCTAACTAAGCCTCTATTATAATATTCTTTCATTAATTATCGTTCTAACTAAGCCTCTATTATAATATTCTTTCATTAATAATTATCGTTCTAATTAAGCCTCTATTATAATATTGTCATTAAATATCGTTCTAACTAAGCCTCTATTATAATATTCTTTCATTAAATATCGTTCTAACTAAGCCTCTATTATAATCTTTCACTCTCACGCACCTAATATGCAGGGCGCAACGTGGTCCTTCCCTCGACACCCCTACACAAGGTCAAGGGAATTAAGACCTCTCTCTCTCTCTCTCTCTATTCCCTTTCGCCTTGCCCCTACACGCCCTGCCCCTTCCCCCGCCCTGCCCGCCCCCCACCGAGGACCCGAGGGACGTCTGTCGAGGCTCCCCCTGACCTGTGCCCAAAGAGGGGACAGGTGACGCAGCCCAGACGCCGTGACGTCACAATGACCCCTCACACACACACACACACACCACACACACACACACACACACACACGCACACGAGCGCACGCACGCCGCTCTGTCATCACCACTTCAGTATTAATGCCGCCGCCGCCACCGTCACCGTTAATGTCATCACCTTCTTCATCATCATCATCATCATCACCATCATCACCTACTTCATCATCATATTATTAGTATTAGTATTATTTTCATTTTTATCATTATCATCTGCTGTCACCGCTAATGTCATCACCATCACCATTATCACCGCTAATGTCATCACCATCATCACTTACTTCATCATCATCATCACCATCCTCTCCAACACAATACCATCGATAACTAGAATTTTTTTTTCTCTCACTATTATTATCATTGTCATTATTATTATTATCATTATTATCATCGTTTATCAAATGACATTTATCCTCATCATCACTATCACCATAATAGCGATAACCATTATAAAATTATTTCTCTTCTTGTCTACCAATATCTCCACCCTCCGAATTACCACACACAAAAATTTTCGGTTCACCATCACCACACCATTAGATCCTCAATATCAGATCACCATCACCACCAACATCACCGGAATCACCACCATTAACTCGACTCCACGCATTGCCATCACCACCACCACCATCATTTATCTACGTATACATATCAAAGAATAGATTTAACATAACATTATTTCTGCCAAAACTTGCGCTGTTCACCAGTAACTACTACCACTTTTACAATTATCATTACAACTACTAGTAAAAATAATAATGATAATACCATCACCACCACAACACTGCAATTACAACCATAACACCTGAGGAAATCCAAGTCACCACCACCAGTATCATCACCACAAAGTCCTTCATTAGTTTCATCCTCCACCAGTTATAACGTTTCCCACCACCACCACCAATACTACAGCAATCCCATTTACCACCAACACCTGCTTTGTATCCTCTAATCATGAGGTTCACCACACAACACCACCACCAAGTCCTTATTATTCATCCTCCACCAGTTAACTTCCCACCACCACCACCAATACTACAGCATATTACCACCAACACCTGCTTTGCTATCCTCTAATCAGTCGAGTCCCACACCACCACCACCACTACTACCAATTAATACAGCAATCTTATTCCACCACACAACCTGTTTCTATCTCTAAATCAGTCGAGTCACCACCACCACCACCACTACTACCAATAATACAGCAATCTTATTCACAACACCACAGCACCAACACCTGTTTTCTATCCTCTAAATCAGTCGAGTCACCACCACCACCACCACCACTACTACCAATAATACAGCAATCTTATTCACAACACCACACCACCAACACCTGTTTTCTATCCTCTAAATCAGTCGAGTCACCACCACCACCACCACTACTACCAATGATACAGCAATCTTATTCACAACACCACACCACCAACACTTGTTTTCTATCCTCTAATCAGTCGAGTCACCACCACCACCACCACTACCAATAATACAGCAATCCTACTCACAACATCAACACCTGTTTTCTATCCCCTAATCAGTTTGAGGTTACCGACACACCACCACCACCACCACACCACCTCTACCAATACAACAGCAATACTATTCACCACACCACCACCACCACCACCACTACAGCAATCCTATTAATCCCCAACACCTGTTTTATATCCCTTAATCAGTTTGAGGTTACCGACACACCACCATCACCACCTCCCGCAGGACCTCTCACCGCCGCCGCCTTCCTGCCGTCCCCTCCACGCCCCTTCCTGCATGCCCTGCGGTGCCCTCAAGGGATGCTGGTGCTGCGTGGTGGTGTCCTGGTGTCCTTGGAGTCACCAGGCTGGCCACACTGCTAATGAGGTTCTGCCTTCCGTCTGGGACTCATCATCTGACTCTTGCCTCATAATTACGTAGCTTGCTTACTTCTCATATTTCTTTGGCTTCTTATTTCATTATATGTTTCTTTATTTTTTAATACTTTTGTTATTTATTTTTATGTATCTTGCTTACTTCTCAGATTTCTTTGGCTTCGTATTTCGTAAGTTTCTTTCTTTCTTGTTTATTTCTGTCTATTTATTTATTTATCAATTATATTATTTTTTCTGATATATTGCTTCCTTCTCTTTCTTTTTCTTCTTGTTCCACCTCTCCTCTTCTTTCTCTTCTTTTTCTTCTGGTTCTACCTCTCCTCTTCTTTCTCTTTCTTTTTCTTCTTGTTCTACCTCTCCTCTTCTTTCTCTTCCTTTTTCTTCTGGTTCTACCTCTCCTCTTCTTTCTCTTTCTTTTTCTTCTGGTTCTACCTCTCCTCTTCTTTCTCTTTCTTTTTCTTCTTGTTCTACCTCTCCTCTTCTTTCTCTTTCTTTTTCTTCTTGTTCTACCTCTCCTCTGCCTCATAATTACGTATCTTGCTTACTTCTCATATTTCTTTGGCTTCGTATTTCATTCTGTTTCTTTCTTGTTTATGTATGTGTATTTACTATTTACTTATTTATCTTTTCTTTTTTAATGATCTTGCTTCCTCCTCCCCTTTCTTTTTCTTCTTGTTTTCTTCCTCCACTTCCTTAGCTTTGGCCTTTTCTGTGGCCATTTACGTAAAAAAAATTCATATTAAAATTTTGTTACTCTTCTTGCCACCTTCATATTTTTGTTCATTGATACGCTCACTTAATTATTATTATATATAGGAACATTTTTTAGGGTTTTTCCACATCAAACAACCTGTATCTTTTAACCTTCCTCTCAATATTGAAAATGTAAACTATTCTTCCACCTCTATCGGATGTATCGTTTATCAGCTTGATCTATTTATTGACTTTGTAGCTCTTTTTATTATTTCATCATATTACATTTAAGCGTTTTCTTTTAGGTGCGTGTACGTTAATTAAGAAGTAGGCATAAATAAACCCCATTGGATCATAAAGTAACAAAAATTAAGACTACGGTTCATCTTTAGTGTAAACTAGCCGCAAAGCCGCCCTTCGGGCGGACTTTTTGGCTAGCTCCTGCGGAGGGCTATTGGTGGGCCACCTGTGTTTGGTGGGCCGAAGGCCCACCAAACACAGACTCTCCAGATAGCCCCTTCTAACTTTCCTGAAATCATGGATGTAGAAATGTATGTATTAACGCCTTACCCATCACCCCCCACCCATTCACTCACCCATTACCCATCACCCCCCACCCAGTCACTCACCCATTACCCATCACCCCCCACCTATTCCCTCACCCATCACCCCCCATCCATTCACTCACCCATCACCCCACACCCATTACCCATCACCCCACGCATTCACTCACCCATTACCCATCACCCTACATCAAGGTTTCCTCAATTCTCGCAACCCACATTTTTTTTCACAATTCTCGCTAATTGGCTGCTAAAAAAAAGAAAGAAAAAAAGTGATCGGATCATCTCATAAGTGGGCTTATAATGTGCCCCTGGTCGAGCTGGTTCCAAAACTGTCCCATATGATGGGATTGTGCCACGGGGGGCGGCACCTACCGCGGACATACACGACACACAGACACACAGACACACTTTCGCTTATATTATTATAGATAAGTAATTAGTGTAAATAAGTAAAGTAAGTAAATTAATACGTAAACAAATATATGCACTAAGACGCAAGGCCACGGTTGATCATTTCCCTGGCGACTGTCAACATTAAATTACACAGTGGCTGCTCCCTCCCTGGTCCTTTCCCCATTCCGAGATCCTTTCCCCCATTCCGAGATCCTTTCCCCATTCCGAGATCCTTTCCCCCATTCCGAGATCCTTTCCCCCATTCCGAGTCCTTTCCCTCATTCCGAGATCCTTTTCCCATTCCGAGTCCTTTCCCCCATTCCGAGCTTCTTTCCCCCATTCCGAGAGTCCTTTCCCCCATTCTGAGATCCTTTCCCCCATTCCGAGTCCTTTCCCTCATTCCGAGATCCTTTTCCCAATTCCGAGTCCTTTCCCCCATTCTGAGAGCCTTTCTCCCATTCCGAGATCCTTTCCCCCATTCCGAGTCCTTTCTCCCATTCCGAGAATTTTTCCCCCATTCGAGAGTCCTTTCCCCCATTCTGAGATCCTTTCCCCCATTCCGAGAGTCCTTTCCCTATTCTGAGATCCTTTCTCTATTCCGACAGTCCTTTTCCCCATTCCGACAGTCCTTTTCCCCATTCTGAGTCCTTTTCCTAATTCCAAGAGCACTTTCCCCCATTCTGAGATACGGGTCTAGCACGGGGTCAAGACTTAGCAGGGTTACGCCAAGGCCACGGGGCAACACAGGGTGACATTCAGCAGTGACAGTCAGGTTCTTCTCTGCCGCGTCTGCCCACTGGCTTCCTACCACTTAGTATTCCCCGCGCCCCTGCCTCCCTGACGGTGCTCTCCCGCAAGTAATTAATGAGAGGGTGTTGGGGGTGGTTGCGAAGGTGGTGGTGTATTGGTGGTGGTGTGATGGTGATGGTGGTAGTGTGATGGTTGTGGTGGTGGTGGTGAAGGTGGTGGTGTATTGGTGTCGGGGTGATGAAGGTGGTGGTGTATTGGTGTCGAGGTGGTGAAGGTGGTGGGGGTGTGGTGGTGGTTGTGTGATGGTGTGGTGGTGTATTGGTAATGGTGGTGTGGTTGTGTGGTGGTGTGGTAGTGAAGAAGAATAACTAGATACATCTGATACTGGATGCATCTGCGACTGTTACGCTATTAATATTACATGTTCAACAATGACATTAACAATAATAGTAATAATAATAATAATAATAATAATAATAATAATAATAATAATAATAATAATAATAATAATAGTAATAATGATAATAACGATAATGATAATGAAAATATATATAAAATAATAATGATAATAACAACAATAATAATAAAAATAATAAAGAAATATAATATAATAACTAATGATCATAACAATAAGAGTAACACTGGCACACCTAATGCTGTGATCCTAAGGTTGTTATTATTATTATTATTATTATTATTAATGCTGTGATCCTAAGGTCGCCTGGCGCCTGTGCCTGACTTACCCTGGGTGGTGGTGGCGGCGGTCACGGCGACGAGGAGGAGGACAAGGGTGAGCGAGGGTGCCTCCCGCGGCCCCCGGGTTGGGTGCCGCCCTTGGGTCATGCCCCACCCACGCCCATCATCTCCCGCCCTCGCTGGACCCGTGGGCGGCGGCGTCTACTCCCCGTGCCGACAGCTTGATCGGGTGGTGCTTCGCGCCCTCCTGACGCAGGCAGCCCCGCGGCCCCTGCACGCCTGAACGAGGCCCGCGGCGGCTCAGATTACTGGCACAACGGGTGGCGCGGCGCCTACACGCCTACAGCCCCGCCGGCACGCCTCACCTACGTCACACAGGTTCTCTGCGAGCCCTGCTGGTATACAGGTACAGCACCGCCCTCACCTCAGCGACGCGCCTCACACACGCGCACTCACGCCCTCATCGGCGCACTCAATTTGCAGGGCGATACTCTCACCGGCGCGGTTCGGCCCTCCTCTTGCTCGGGCGTCGCGGGCGGGGACAGGCACCTCGTGTAGAGGGACTCGCAGCAACGACGCACACACCCTACCCTCATGGAGGCTGAATGGTAACTGGTTCCGCTGCGGTCGCTGATGGCGGTGCCACACTGCCAGAATCCCCCTCGACCTTCATGATCTCTCATGCATATTTCATAATCTCCGTCATACGTGAGCAGAGAAAAATCATCAAGTGGAGGCAGTGGGAGGAGCACCGCTGACCAGCCTGTGTTGCGTAGTTCAAGAATGTTCTGTTTTTGTTAGCCGCGAGCCTTCTGGCAAAATATACAAAAAATATAACAAGGCACAACGAGAGTGCCTTGTTCACTGTTGTGATTCTGGAGGCAAAATTTTACAGTAACTGGTTTCTCTTCATTACTTCATACTGCATCCTTCTTTGCATAAGATCGCGTGACATCTGGTGTTATATATTTATATCGTTGCTGCAAGATTATAACAGCCGCGATAACTCATCATCGCTTTGACGCCACCACCTTTGTCACCACCACCACCACCCCCCTTCAGCCACCTTTGTCACCACCACCACCACCCCCCTTCAGCCACCTTTGTCACCACCACCACTACCACTACCACCACCACCACCACCACCACCACTGCCACACTCGCTCATTAATATCTAAGTGATAAAATAGCTTGAGTAAGAGTTGCAAGAAAATATTACGATACGAGGAATTGAATGCGTACACAAATACACACACACACACACACACACACACACACACACACACACAAATACACACACACACACATGCAGCTTAATAATCAACCAGAAACACCTTTAATTCTATTCTGCGTCAGCTTTTATGGTTATGAGGGAAACAAGAAACGGGAGAAGATAATGTTGTCTCACTCTCTCATATTTTTTATCCATCGCCTTGACTACGATGTTGTTATGTTTGTTGAGGTTACATCACTTCAAGAGGATTATATGTTGAAGATCCATAGTATTGATAACGTAAAGAGAGAGAGAGAGAGAGAGAGAGAGAGAGAGAGGAGAGAGAGAGAGAGAGAGAGAGAGAGAGAGAGAGAGAGAGAGAGAGAGAGAGAGAGAGAGAGAGAGAGTGTGTGTGTGTGTGCCCGTGCCCGGTTAAGTACAGTTCCACAAAGAGGTAGTTATGTAGTTATAAGAAAGGGTACGTTTTGATCTCTTAACTCTGTCCTCAGCAATACACTCAACTGACACCTCTCTCTCTCTCTCTCTCTCTCTCTCTCTCTCTCTCTCTCCTCTCTCTCTCTCGGCCATCCACAAGCAACACTACCGTATCTAATATATTTTTCCCTAACACTTGAACATAATGACCAAGTTTCAGGAGGAACCATCACCTTATTTTATTATTTCTCACCAAACCCACGGACGTTTTGAAAGCACACGAAGGGTAACATCATATACTTTACTATTTTATCCTACTTATTTTAATTCAGTCTAACATTTTACTCTTCTTCATCGAATATGTTTAAGCCGCTAACAAGGCAAGATTATGACTGGTGTTACATCAGAAATTTGGCTGAAATGAACTTACGTATACTTGAATTACATCATAAAACTATTCCATCTTATATGTACAGCAGCGGTAAGATAACATAAAGCCTACGTCGTGATATAAATCCTTCACTGATGCTAAGTTAATTGTCATCTAAGTTAAATCATCATTTAAACTCTTAATTGTCCACATGTAGTCATAAGTATTCTGACTTAAACATGCAATTTCATCGTATCAAGCTCTTACGTAAATCATCAATATACTGACTATAATATATAATAATGACTATATAAAATAGACTGACTATAATTATATAATGCGTCAGTCATCGTATCAACTCTTGAATAATCGATTTCTTTTACTTCTTCTTTCTGTTTAACGTCAGTTTTTCCCATATTTTTTTATGAGGTTAGACGGTAATAATGTCTGGTAATAATGTCTGGTAATAATGTCTGGTAATAATGTCTGGTAATAATGTCTGGTAATAATGTCTGGTAATAATGTCTGGTAATAATGTCTGGTAATAATGTCTGGTAAAATGTCTGGTAATAATGTCTGGTAATAATGTCTGGTAATAATGTCTGGTAATAATGTCTGGTAATAATGTCTGGTAATAATGTCTGGTAATAATGTCTGGTAATAATGTCTGGTAATAATGTCTGGTAATAATGTCTGGTAATAATGTCTGGTAATAATGTCTGGTAATAGTGTCTGGTAATAATGTCTGGTAATAATGTCTGGTAATAATGTCTGGTAATAATGTCTGGTAATAATGTCTGGTAATAATGTCTGGTAATATGTCTGGTAATAATGTCTGGTAATAATGTCTGGTAATAATGTCTGGTAATAATGTCTGGTAATAATGTCTGGTAATAATGTCTGGTAATAATGTCTGGTAATAATGTCTGGTAATAATGTCTGGTAATAATGTCTGGTAATAATGTCTGGTAATAATGTCTGGTAATAATGTCTGGTAATAATGTCTGGTAATAATGTCTGGTAATATGTCTGGTAATAATGTCTGGTAATAGTGTCTGGTAATAATGTCTGGCAATAATGTCTGGTAATAATGTCTGGTAATAGTGTCTGGTAATAATGTCTGGTAATAATGTCTGGTAATAATGTCTGGTAATAATGTCTGGTAATAATGTCTGGTAATAGTGTCTGGTAATAGTGTCTGGTAATAATGTCTGGTAATAATGTCTGGTAATAATGTCTGGTAATAATGTCTGGTAATAATGTCTGGTAATAGTGTCTGGTAATAGTGTCTGGTAATAATGTCTGGTAATAATGTCTGTCTGGTAATAATGTCTGGTAATAATGTCTGGTAATAATGTCTGGTAATAATGTCTGGTAATAATGTCTGGCAATAATGTCTGGCAATCATCAAGCCTTGAATACTGCTTACTTAAATGTGTTGGTCATCGAATTAATCTTTAATCAAACTTGTAAATCATCGATATGGTAACTCAAATGTATGAGAGCGTCGTTATTTCAATCTTGACTTAAATACACAAACCGAACATTGATAACCTCCAAGGATAATATATTTTATACCAATAATTATTAACATCTCTATTCCCTTGCTTTATACTATCCTTCAACCCCTTCACGGCCAGTTCTTTTCTTTGCTATATAAAACCGTCTGTTGTTAGCCATAAAATTACGAAAAGTAACTTAATACACTAAATTAGCTAGTGGACAAGAATACTAAACAGGTCATAATGTATAAAATATTGCTGGTATTAATTAAAATCGTCTAATGGTTATTATATTACAATGAAAGTTACGTTCTGGGCCTCAAGGGGTTAAATCTCCCTTCAGTCGCCGCTCTGCCTCGCCTCGGCACTGAGCTTCTCCCGGACCACCGCCTCCGTCGTGCCACTCACCGCCACCACCTTCTGCCGCGCCCGAGACCCCTACAGGAGGAAGAACGGGTGAAAAGGATGCTTCATGCCACGGTTACTAAGATTCGAACTGGCAACATGAAACGAGATTGAAAGGCCTTTTTTTGTCATTAGGGAAGTTGTTCACGGCCTTCAACGTTGACATGATAGATAATTCGCACTCTAATCTAGTATAATAATGTGAGGGGCGTGATAGTGCATAGCGGGAGCCGGTCATTATCTTCCCGTGAGTGTAGTAGATAGCTGGGCATATTCGGAAGAGCAGACCGTGACGATAAGAAACACCTTCAGACTGTCACTATACCAACAAATACTAGAAGCCAAATTAAGAGACGCAGCAACTCCCCGTGGCAAAGCGCCTCTGTGCCACCCTGTACTGTACATGTACTTCTTATAACAACTACTTCCTCTAAATCAGTGTTTCTTAAGCTTTTTAGCCCCACGCCCCCTTTAGTAGTTGGTCCTTGCCTCCATGCCCTCCCCCCTTCACTTCTTCAACCAAGTGTTTTTATTTTTAACTTTTTTTTTTCTTTTCTTTAACACTCTATTCATTAACACCTTGCATATACCCAGCAGATTTAGTTAGAGTACGTGTTAGGCCGTCGCACACCAGAAGCTACGCACTATAATAATAATGACATTAATAACAATAATAATAGTAATAATAAAAAACCCCCCAAAAAATGTATACTATTGCATACAAGTCTATTGAGTTAGTTAAACGCGGCAAGGCGTCACCGCAGAGTTTTTCACCCCCACTTTCTCCGCTCACCCTCGCGAGCGAGTTTCACGTTAAAGCGAAGACCGAGCTTCAAGTTAAATACTTGACAGTTCTTCCTTTTCCTCTCTAAGCTCACGCCCCCCTAAGGGTGCACGCCCCCCAGGTCCACTACTCTGCTGCTTTATAATTACTCTAACCACTACTCTAAATACAACAAAACGCAGCCTCGGCGCCACTCACCCTCACCAGGCTGACGTCACTCTTCCGCACGCCAATCACGGACGCCAGGAACCTCACCAGCTCCTGATTGGCCTCCCCCTCGGTGGGCGGGGCGGCCACCTGCACGCCCACGCCCTCCACGCCCACATCTGCGGGCCGCGGGAACATGACAGTCACTCCCTGCACACACATCAATAGCAACGCCATCGTGCTCTACCTGCTGTATGATTGTCAGTGTTCCTCTGCCACTTATCATGTTATCACTGGTGTTCTTAGAAAATTAATGAAGTGTGTTTTATGAAGTGTAATTATCATGCAAATCCTCTTATTTAAATTTCATATATCACAAAACCCATAAAACAACGTTATTTTATTTTTTCTAGCCTTAACAATTTATATCATTATTCACTAAATATTTCCTGATGCACATGGTCATCAGAATCCTGAGAGAGTCATGCAGGTAAGGAGACACGTCACGTACTTGTCACACCGTTGTGCTTGGCTCCCGGCTTGGCGAGGATCTTGATGGTGACGTTACCCTGCTTGTCACGGCCGATCGCATCCTCACTCCCTCCCCCTGTCGCCGATGTCTCTCCCTCGCCAGCCTAAACCAGAGAGAGAGAGAAAAAAAAAATAATGGACCTACGTACGTATTAGTTCCATTAAATGTCATGACACATGACACAAAACTTAAACATCTTACGAAGGTCTACAGAGCCAAATGAGTAATTTCGCAAGTAAGCCATTGCAGGTTATACGTAACAAGGAAAAACTTATGTTGAATTTAACTCATTTTAGCACCACGACACTACACCTTTTCACTCTCAAATTAAAACAACTGAACTTAAATTAAATCAACTGAACTTCAAATTAAAACAAGTGAATCTCAAATTAAAACAGCTGAAGTTTAAATTAAAACAACTGAAGTTTAAATTAAAACAACTGAAGTTTAAATTAAAACAACTGGTTTAAATTAAAACGACTGAAATTATATTAAAACAACTGAAGTTTATATTGAAATAACTGAACTTCAAATTAAAATAACTGAACTTCAAATAAATAATTGAATATCAAATTAAAAGAAAAAATTCATCTATTATATTTTGAAATTCATTTGTTCTATTTTGAAGGTCTGTTGTTCTAATTTGAGTGAAAAGGTTTATTATGAAACCACCAGAAAAGTAACATATTTCTTCCTGCAAACTTTTTCTTATCTTTACCAGAGTGCTGCCAGCAAAGGGAAGAGAGGGAAAAAATTATTTATGAAAAGATATATAGTACCATTCTTTTAAATATTTTTAAATATACACAGCATACTACATACATAAAGGAACACAGGATGAAACATAGCTATTCCGTGTATGTTAGTACATATACTGTATTTTTAAAAAGAAAACAAAAGTTACATTTTTGGCAATCCAAAAATTTTGGCACTCAAAATTTTTTGGTACTCAAATTTTTTTGGCACTCAAAAATGTTTTGGCACTCAACATTTTTTGGCGCTCAACATTTTTTGGCACTTCATTTTTGTTGGCACTCAAAAAAAATTGGCACAAATTTTTTGGCACTCGAACATTTTTGGCACTCAAATTTTTGGCACAATTTTTTGGCACTTAAAAATTTTTGGCACTTAAAATTTTTGGCACTCAAATTTTGTTGACACTCAAAAATGTTTGGCACTCAAAAAATGTTGGCACAATTTTTTGGTATTCAAAAACTTTTGGCACAAAAAATGTTGGCACTGAAAATGTTTTGACACTCAATTTTGAAACATTTTTAGCACTCAATTTCACTTCACTCATTTCATTTGAGTGAAAAGGTGTAACTCTCCCATAACCTAACCAAAAGCAAACCCCACGTATAGCCTCCATGAGCCATGCCTGGATCTCCCCTACATACTTGTATGGGTTAGGACCAAGGAATTATCTTTGGTTAGGACACTTAGGTTATCCCCCCCCTTAAAAAAAATCGAAAAACAAACCAATAAGGTAAAGACTCAATCCTTCCATGCCTACCTTTGTGGGCTTCTTCTTGGCTTTAGGCTTGCCCATGGCTAGTGATCGGGCGAGGGTGTAGGGAGGCAGGCTAGGAAGGCCTCGGAGCACAGGCAACATCTATCATGCCTTCACGGTGGATCTGTCTCCCTCCTCCTTCTACCTTCTCTGTTCTCTTGGAAACTCAAGAGATACTTCTAAAATTTACTTTACATTGGCGTCCCTTACACAGGGATACGTTTTTGTTCAGATCAAAGAAACTGTGAGAATAAGTACGGTAACTCAAGTAGAAATGGTTATACTCATACTTTTCAGTCCTAGGTATGTTTTCTTGTTTGTTGTTTGTTGTTTCTTGTTTGTTTTGTTTAGAGGATAATGCCTCAGAGCCATAGTGGTCGCTGCTGCATATTAGTGTTGGCCGAAGCCACCACCCCGGGGGGGGGGGGTTACAAACCCCCGGCTGGCACCCGGTACCCATTCACTGCTGGGTGGACAAGGGCTAGGGATTTAAGAAAGACCACCCATCTATCTTTCGCTCCGCCCGGGGATCGAACCCGGGACTTCTCGGTTGTAAGCCGAGCGTGCTAACCACTACACTACAGAGTTCCCTCTGTAAGTACATGATGTACAATGATTGTCATAAGATAAGAAAATAAGGAAGCTACAAGAGGCCGTGGGACCTACACGAGGTACTTCTTGTAGCAGTTTCTCCATACAGTTATTAATCACAACACGTGGGCGATATCACAGCTGTTGGGTCAATTACACGTCAAATTATCGCACAACACATTATCCTGCAGTGCCACAGAGCCAGACACAAACGCACACCTCACTCACGCTTCTCACTGCATAAAGCCACATACATTACCGTTAACCATAACACATTTTATGGAAGTAGAAAAGAAAAAATAATAAATCACATTCTTCTAATCTTTGGTAACGACCAATGTAAATTACTGCTCGTTTCTTCTGCCATAACACGGTATAGTTACTATTATTAAACTAGGTGTCCCAAACAAGGCTTGCATAAATTATACCTGTCAAAAGTATACAATAATACAGCTGTGATTTGTGTGTGTGTGTGGGATTCTATGTCTTTTAACAACAGTTAGCTTCTTTTTTTTCACGACCAAACTATTGCACATCATAGCTGCATTTTCATGTCTTTATCGTCAAATTGTTGACACAGGAAGCTGCAGTACACTAACTCCCACCTGTAGCTTACACATTAGGATCTAATACAATAACGACAGTGTCATATCAACACCGCACTGCATGGCAACAGTCTCTGTAACCAAAATGCTGTTCAAAGACAAGGAAGTACCACTGATCTATAACGAATGAGAAACTAATGGCTACAAAATAATCTAAGATTAGGCTACATTCCCAGGATTTAGCTGTTGGCTGATCAGCATGGAATCTAGGAATCATATATTTCTCAGCATCTATGTGCCTTGTCAGTCCTGTCCCTCGATCATTTAATCTATGAAGACTATCAACCCCAGAGATCTGTCAAGAAAGTTTTCAACCACCAAAACCTCAATTAAAGAAAAGGGAAATGAATACCATTACAAAATACAGCTTGGCTTATTTGCCTCTACCCTTTACCTTAATTCTTAGCTACTCTGCTATATACAATTAATTAAAATATAGTTATTCTGCTATATACAATAAAATAAAATATGTGGACAAAGTCCTCAGGATGGTGAATCCATCTAGCTATATCTGATCTCACCTTCTCTCAAATATTTCTATGCAAGAGGATGCACCCATGCTGGACCTTTCCCTGAAAACACATTATAAAAAGGAGAATGTGTTTGCCGAAGACGGACTCCTCTCCTCACACTCTGGGATGGTGTGGATGCACCGCTGCACCTCAAGGGGAACAGGCCGCGGGTCACTCTTCCTGTGGGCGGGGCTGGTCCTCAGGGTCTCCTCCAGGGGGGTTGGGAGGGCTAACAGGCGGTGGACTGACGAGGAGGAAGAGGTGGAAGAGGAGGGAGAAGCAGGACTATGGCTCCCAACAGAAAAAGATTCCAGAGAATTTTTGCGGCTGTTTCCTCCATCTGTAAAGAAATGGAGAGTGGTCTTAGTGGTCTGTGATCACTTTATTGCTCCACATGCACATCGGATTTAAATGTGATGCAATCAGGTATTACTTTGCTACATACTGTACTTATCTTTTAAACATTGATTTGTGAATTTTTATTTATTTCAATTCAATTAAAAAGTTTGTACTAGTATGTAATAAAGTTTGTGCAAGACTGTGGCAGGTGCCATTTTATTAGTTGGTGCGATGACTCTGGGCAGGCGAATATGACAAGTGACATGTTGTATGTTATAAGTATGCTTTTATCAGAGTTTGAATACAGCTGCAAGGTGGGAGTCGCCTCACCTGATATGAAGGAGATCTGAGTGTCGGCTGACCACTGGCTTGCCTTCCTGCGCCAGTTCCTCCGGTCTGGCGGCGACACCCTGCTGGCTGCCACTGAACTTATCCTGGATGGGAGGGAAATGGAAAAAAATAATTCTTTGTCATTGGTTTAAATGATTATTCATTCATTGCAAAGTGTAATGGTAATGAAAATACCACACATGTCATGGCTGTGCAATGACTGCATGTGAAAAAAAAGAGTTTTGAGGAGAAGTATAAAAGTTGAACATTCTGATGCTGCCTGTCACTCTTTTAAAACAAGAATTTAGGAAATAAATAAGATGTGGATCCTCAACACAGGACAGACACGTGTATTTTCATCAATATCAAGGGTGACAATGATGCTGACACCCTCACCTGGAAGCTTCATGGGACAAGCCAGCAGGGTGGAGAGTGGGTGAGCCATGGGATAGGGAGGCATGGGGTAGGTGGAACGCCTCGTCGATCCAGTGGCCAGGCAGGGAGGGACGCCGCCACTCCTCCTTCTCCTCCTGGCCTTGGTCATGTCCAGGCCTGCAGACAAGTGTTATAATAATAATAATAATAATTTGATTCTCACCCGAAGGCATACAAGCATTATGTTACCGTTATGTTGGTGTGCACAGTCTTCAGTCAAAATTAATTGTCATTTGTCCACATCAACAGTTTGTTAAGGTATTGGTAAGCCTATTTATCTTTTGATATAGGTGGCTATCATACAGTGATACATTTTGGCTTAAAATATCATCTCATAACAACTCTAAAATATAAATCAGTCATCAAAAACAATATTCGGGCCTAATTTTCTATAAAGCATATTTCCTTAATTTACCATTTAGTTGAAACACATGCAAATATAAAAGTAAGGGCAAGTGAGGATGGGGGAAGTATCTACCTGGAGAATGAGGTACTTGGCTCCTCTGCAGGGAACCGTTGCCTGCTCCTGTGGGAACAATGCTAAGATTATTTGATGTATTTGGACAAACTCATGAGCAAATCAGAATTTCAAATGCCCTAATATTTCAATACTCATTAAACTAACATATAAAGAATTTGCTTCGTGTTGGTGAATATTTTTGGATACATTATAAAGCAAAAATGCATCCATAAAAGCACACCCTTTCAGGATTTGTTGTTGTCAGGACATAAGAAATTTTGGCTAATACAGACATGACATGACTATCAAAGTGACACAAACCTCTGCAGCTCCGTCACATCGGAGTAAGACCTGGCACAGCGGGCGGGGTGGCGGGGTACTCCAAGGCTGTGGGGCGGGAGTCATTGTGCAGTGTTGTCTCTTGGTCTGCCGGGCTGACGGGTGCCGGCTGACGGTGGTGGTGGTGGTGGTGGTGACTGTGGTGGTGGTGGTGGTTGACTGGCCTGTTGTAGGTTGTACAAGCCCCTGAGCTTCCCCTGCCAGAGCTCAGTCCGTTCTGTGAGGCCTATAGTTCACATGAAACAAATAGTTATAATTATCTACCTCTAGGTAAAATACTCTATTACTATTACTAACACTAGAATTACAAAGAACTACATCAGATTACATAACACTATTACATAAGAATATTTTGTATCTTATGATATTTCTGGTTTAAAAATAGTTTTGCTACTACGGTTTACAGGAACTACGGCGTATAGGTCTCCAGCCTCTTGTGGCTTCCTTATTTTCTGATGTTCTTATGTCCGGTGCCTCACCTTACTCATGAGGCGCTGCTTGATGGCCCGGGGCAAGGAGGTGACCAACGCTGTCCTCACGTTCTCGTTCAGCATGCAGTTGAACACAAAGATCATGACTCCCTGAAAAAATAATCTCTGTAACAACTATTTCTCTTTCATTTGTAAAAAGTATATTTCTTATCGTTACACTATGACCATTAAATCAATACTATCACAATTATATATTTTCCTTTCATGTCTTATCAAGGACTTTCACACATTCACATACTTCCTGTGACCTTCTTATATTTTCTATATCATTCAAACACATCCCTGCAGCTCACATCCTACATACATACAGCTCCTCGGTGATCGTTCCCCATTAATCTCTCCCAAAATTTCTTTATATACAACCTACGTACTTCAATCTTTCACATCATAGCAGATCTACCTCCCCACATTACATTTCCCATTCCTCTGAAGCAATGCACCTTTTCTTACATACACGCCAGGCTCTCTGTTGCACATCACGTCTCCCAACTCTTGATAACGCAGTAAATATAAATCTTGATAACGCAATAACGCAGTAAAACACAACACTACTCCTACTGCTCTAACCTGGGAGGCATTGAAGATGGTGAAGAGGTAGGCAAAGACATGCTCCGTGTTGATGTAGAGGAGGCCGAACACCCACGTCACGCCCAGAATACAGTTGAGGGAGAAGCTGCCCTTGATACACAGTCTGCAACCATAGGGGTGGAATACATGAGAAAAATTAACTGGTAATTATACATTAATTCATTGCTTCTATGGCATCTAATATACAAATAGGGTGGTAAATGATTGGAATGGATTCAGTCGTCAGGTAGTTAGTGCAGAGTCAATAGGGAGTTTTAAAAGGAGGCTAGACAGCTTTATGGATGAGATGAAAGGTAGATGTAGGTAGTGTTAAGTAACAGGAACTACCACGTGTAGGTCTTACAGCCTCTAGTAGCTTCCTTATTTTCTTATGTTCTTATACAGTATATATCTGCTGTTATCTGTCAAATCTGAAACTTTACAAGGTTCTCACAGCCAGACTCAGGGTAAAAGTTGTTAGTACTCAGCTCTACTCACAGGATGCGGTGGTGCAGGCTTTTCCTCCTGTTGGTTTTGAGGATGGCGCTGAGCGGATCGCCAACACCATGATGACGGCATTCACCTGACCAAGAAAACATGCAAAATATAGCTTCTACATGAGTTTCTATAGACTAATTTCTCCATCATCAACAAATAACTTTCATGTGGGATTGACTTTAGAAGATGAATATTACTGTTATTTTTAATCCAGTTCTTTCTTTGCTTTTTTTTCCTCCTTTTGTATGGGACTAATTACTAACACTCATAGGCAGGTGTTCCTATTGCCATGATCACTCAGCTCTGTCACTTTCTCCTTCAAGTGATCAAGTAAACCTATTGCATCCTGTCATAAGCTTGTCTTTCTAGCTACAGCCAAATTCCTAACATCCGACCTCCAAACATCCGACTTGTCCAAACAACCGACTTTTTTCACCACCACATTGGGTCTTGTTTTGACCATTTATTTTACTTCGTTTTTTTTTTTAGTTTTTAGAAAACATTGATTTGTGGCTTTATTTATGCATGAATTTTACTTTCGCGTATACCACTGGATCGGCCTTCAAGAGCTGCATCTTTATGTTCTATACCATTTTGTCCTTACGTTTATGGTTACTGTGATATCCGAACATCCAACTATTCCAATTATCCGACCTACCTTCGGTCCCCCCAAGGTCGGATAATTAATACTTAGCTGTATATACATGTAGTCAAGAGCTTCATAAGGCACCATCCTTGGCCAATAACTCACCACAATAACCACCGCAAGAGGACCTGTGAATGCCCAGATGTAACCATCCTCAGTGGTGAGCCAACAACTGTAAAGCAGGACACATCTTACTCATATGAATTATAACAAAAACTATGGTATTGACTTTATAATGACCATGTATTTCACCAAGGAACTTCATGAATAATCCACATCCGAACAGAAACCATATAAGAACATAAGAACATAAGAAAATAAGGAAGCTACAAGAGGCCGTGAAAGCATAAGTTTTGTAGAGAACAACAGTAGAGTGTATGGAGGGTAAGGTACATAAGGTAAGTAAGGTAAGGTAAGGTACATAAGGTAAGGTAAGGTAAGGTACATAAGGTAAGTAAGGTAAGGTATGGTACATAAGGTAAGTAAGGTAAGGTAAGGTACATAAGGTAAGTAAGGTAAGGTAAGGTACATAAGGTAAGTAAGGTAAGGTATGGTACATAAGGTAAGTAAGGTAAGGTAAGGTACATAAGGTAAGTAAGGTAAGGTATGGTACATAAGGTAAGTAAGGTAAGGTAAGGTACATAAGGTAAGTAAGGTAAGGTAAGGTACATAAGGTAAGTACGTGACCATGATGGGTGGCAGGAGGACTTACTACTCGCTGCCCGGTGGAGCATAAGCCTCTTGTGTCTTCCACTGGTCAGATCCAAAAGCCACCAGCGCTGTGACCAGAACCACCACCACAGGCAGCCCATAGCCCACCAGCCTGACCAGGAAAAGGGGATCCATAACAATGCCTCAGGAAATATATAACTGACTCCGTACAATCGAGACCACCGAGAGACAAGGCCTGGTGGATCGCCGGTGACGTCACACCATAAGGATACAACCCGCTCCGCTCCCCGTACAAGTTTACCTACCTAATATAATGTTTATCAGTATAAAAGATATACTGTTATCTTCGGAGATGTTTGTTCTATAATATTATCAAATACAAAACCGTAAAACACACAAAGAAAATGCCATTATGAGACTTTCAAGAAATATGCATTAACTTAAACTCTTCGCCATTTAATATTTTGCTCGCAAACATTTTACATGGAGAATATCAATAGAAGTGGAGTTTAATTAGCTTTCCATTGATATATTTCGTTTAGTGATAAATGAATTAGCGGCATGCATAAATTAGCGTTAACTATATATAAAAAATCATGAAATCGGGTAATCTCCTACCTAATATATGTTTATCAGTATAAAATATATACTGTTATATTCGGGAATGTTTGTTCTATAATATTATCAAATAAAAAACTGTAAAACACACTAAAGAAATGCCATTATGAGACTTTCAAGAAATATGCATGAACTTAAACTTTTCGCCATTTGATATTTTGTGGAAAAACTTTTTACATGGAGAATATCAGTAGAAGCGGAATTTAATTAGCTTCCCATTGATATATTTCCTTTCCTGATAAATGAATTAGAACTATGCATAAATTAGCGTTAACTAAATAAATAACATCATGAAATCGGGTAATTTACCCGATTTTATGATGTTATTTATTTAGTTAACGCTAATTTATGCATGGTTCTAATTAATTTATCAGAAAAAAAAATATATCAATGAAAAACTAATTAAATTCCGCTTCTACTGATATTCTCCATGTAAAAAGTTTTTACACAAAATATTAAATGGCGAAAAGTTTAAGTTCATGCATATTTCTTGAAAGTCTCATAATGGCATTTCTTTAGTGTGTTTTACGGTTTTTTATTTGATAATATTATAGAACAAACATTTCCGAATATAACAGTATATATTTTATACTGATAAACATATATTAGGTAGGAAATTACCCGATTTCATGATTTTTTATATTTAGTTAACGCTAATTTGTGCATGCCGCTAATTTATTTATCACTAAACGAAATATATCAATGGAAAGCTAATTAAACTCCGCTTCTCTTGATATTCTCCATGTAAAATGTTTGCGAGCAAAATATTAAATGGCGAAGAGTTTAAGTTAATGCATATTTCTTGAAAGTCTCATAATGGCATTTTCTTTGTGTGTTTTACGGTTTTTTATTTGATAATATTATAGAACAAACATTTCCGAAGATAACAGTATATCTTTTATACTGATAAACATTATATTAGGTAGGTAAACTTGTACGGGGAGCGGAGCGGGTGGCATCCTTATGGTGTGACGTCACGGGCGATCCACCAGGCCTTATCATCTCGGTGGCCACGGTACAATACCCACAAAATATAGATGATAGGTAAATAAATGTTTTCTTTCTATATTCACTAGGAAAAGAGGCTGCATGACTTTGCCTCAGAAAATATGTAACCACCTCCTTACAACACCCACAAAATATAGATAATAGATAAATAGATGTTTCCTTTTTATATTCACTAGAAAAAGCTGCATGACACCTTTTTCTTATGTAAATTACTGTCATGGCAAAGGATAACCATTCTCTTTTGTGTACTAGAATTATAATTTCTCCTTTATACAACCCCAAAAAAAATTCTCTTCTTTTAAATCAACAGTGAAGTTTTAATACCATTCTCTCTTCACCATTACCAGTATAACATAATACATTTTCACATTTTCCTTATCGCATTTACAGTAACACATATGTTTTGTTTAACCCCTTGAGGCCCAGAACGTAATTTCCATAGTAATTTGGGTACCATTAGATGATTTTTAGTGACTATAAGAAATATTTTATACAGATGACCTGTTTAGTATCCTTGTCAACTAACTAATTTGGTATATTTAGTTATTTTTCGTAATGTTATGGTTCGACAACAGACAATTTTTTATAGCAAAGGAAAGATCTGGGCATGAAGGGGTTAACGTGAACTAACCAGTAGGTGACGATGAAGTTGGTTGGGTCGAGGGTGAAGTGAACGGTGTGGAAGAGCTGCAAGCCTTCCGCCAGCATCCACCCAATGCTGGCGGTGAGGAGGTAGTGGAGCAGGCCGGCCACCACCTTGCACGCCTCCTGAGGAAGTATAGGCGGGCAGGGGTGAGTGGGGAAAATACCGGAACTGATGGTAAAAAGAAAATTGATGATGGCTGATAAAAGTGAAATTAGGAATGATGTGACCAGAAAAATTATTAGTGATAGTTGATAATAGTGAAATAGTGATGATGGAGAATTGTTGATAGCTGATAATAGTGAAATACAGGAGAACCTCGTTTAACCGGCATTCAAAACAACGGCAGTCTCAAAACAACGGCACTATTCGACCCAGGCTTTTTTTTTTTTTTTTTTTTTTTTTTTTTTTTTTTTTTTTTTTTTTTTTTTTTTTTCCCACTGATAAACTCTGGAACTCTCTTCCTGTTTCTATTTTTCCACTTTCCTATGACTTACATCTTTTCAAAAGAAGAGTAACAAGACACCTCCCGAACTAAATTGGCTCACCCCACTTTTTTATTTTATTCTCTGACTGTCTTCTTTATAGGGACTGGCAACTAAGCGGCCTTTGTGTTACCCATTTTTGTTGTGCCCTTGGCCAGTTCCTTGTGATGGGGAAAAAAAAAAAAAAAAAAAAAAAGGGATTTTGGGGGATTCCATAAGAGTAACTCTCAAAACAACGGCAAAATGAGTTATCCGGCATGCGCTCCCCCCCGTGGGTGCCGGATAAACGAGGTTCTCCTGTAGTGATGATGGAGAATTGGTGATAGTTGATAATAGTGAAATAGTGATGATGGGGAATTGTTGATAGCTGATAATAGTGAAATAGTGATGATGGAGAATTGTTGAAATGAAGATTGACAGAATAGTGATGATTAAGCATGGGGGAATTATTGCATTTTTTTTTAATTTTTTTTTTTTTTTTATATATTCTTAAACAAATTCCCTTTTCAGCATTAAATCAATCAATTAATTAAACAAATACCTTGAACATAATGGTACACTTGTAACGCTATATAATAAGAGTGAGGTCAACAGCAGCAGGTATGATGATAGAACATAAGAACATACAAAAATAAGGAAGCTACAAGAGGCCGTGAAACCTACATGAGGTAGTTCCTGTAAGGTAGATAGCAACTCAACTAAGCAAGGAAGAGCATGAGGGGGTGTGAGAGGGAGACAGGGAGACACAGCCCCAGAGAGATGAAAGTGTTGATTCAGGAAGAGAATAAAAAGGAAATGTAAGGAAAACAAGACACATCTTCACTTACCGCTGAGAGTTTCAAGAAATCTCTGTCAAGGAAGAGGATGAGGAAGAAGTGTGATAAGAAGAGGGAGATGCACAGCTGTTTGGTGATGGCGATGCGAGGGCTGGCTTGCACACCCCTGCAGTGACGGCAGAAAGACTTTTTAGAGGGGCAGAATACATAGAAGGCTGGGTTTATGGTTAGCTGGTCAGGATAACTGTAGCAAAAGGTAATCAACCCCTTGAGGCCTAGAACGCAAGTTCCATTGTAATTTGGGTACCATTAGACGATTTTTAGTGAATATAGGCAATATTTTATAGCTATGACCTATTTAGTATATTTCTCGACTAACTAATTTGGTATATTAAGTTACTTATTGTAATTTTATCGTTAATAACAGACATTTTTTTAATAGTAAAGGAAAGATCTGGGTGTGAAGGGGTTAAACTTCTTGTTGAAATTATACATCACTGACTTTGCTCTCCTTTGCTTCTGTAGTGCATCACTTACTTGCAGAATTGCAGGATGAGGAATGCAAGGACAAGGGCCACGCAGGAGAGGGAGGAGAGCAGTGTCCCCAGAACGTCCAGAGTAGCATCGCGCCCCTGAGGAAACCACAACCTTGACACTCTCACTCGAAATAGGGAAAAACTGGTTCACAAATAGGGTGGTAAATGATTGGAATGGACTCAGTAGACAGGTAATTAGTGCGGAGTCATTAGGGAGCTTTAAAGGGAGGCTAGATAAATTCATGGATGGGGATGAAAGGTGGATGTAGGTAGTGTTAAGTAACAGGAACTATCTCGTCTAGGTCTCACGGCCTCTTGTAGCTTCCTTATTTTATTATGTTCTTATGTTCTCGCACCTTCCCTAGCACACTGCACTTCATCTTTCATCTTACTGACATGTCTAAATTAGAGGAATACACCGAATTCTCTTCCTTCTCGTCAATTGCACATTAAAGAGTATGTCTACCTAGTCTAAGCGAGATATAGTATTTAACAACAGGAAAGTATCAACTCTCAAAATATCTTGAATGCAAAAAATGGTAGTACAGTACTTAAGTTTCAACATCAAACTTTGCATTTACATTCAATAAGAACATAAGAAGATAAGAAAATAAGGAAGCTACTTTTCATTCTTAACTTATATTTACATTCAATGAAAAGACAGAAAAAAAAAGAGATTAACTTGCAATTATTCAGATGTGTGTGTGTACATCAGGATGAGGTGAAAAGGCAAGGATGTGTACATACAACAAACACACTGAAGAGGAACTAAGAGACACACAAGATAGGAGCTGGACCAAGGATATAGAGGTGTCTTGTAGTAGTATTCATAGTAGGTGTCTTGTAGTAGTATTCATAGTAGGTGTCTTGTAGTAGTATTCATAGTAGGTGTCTTGTAGTAGTATTCATAGTAGGTGTCTTGTAGTATTCATAGTAGGTGTCTTGTAGTAGTATTCATAGTAGGTGTCTTGTAGTATTCATAGTAGGTGTCTTGTAGTAGTATTCATAGTAGGTGTCTTGTAGTAGTATTCATAGTAGGTGTCTTGTAGTAGTATTCATAGTAGGTGTCTTGTAGTATTCATAGTAGGTGTCTTGTAGTATTCATAGTAGGTGTCTTGTAGTAGTATTCATAGTAGGTGTCTTGTAGTAGTATTCATAGTAGGTGTCTTGTAGTAGTATCATAGTAGGTTCTTGTAGTAGTATTCATAGTAGGTGTCTTGTAGTATTCATAGTAGGTGTCTTGTAGTAGTATTCATAGTAGGTGTCTTGTAGTAGTATTCATAGTAGGTGTCTTGTAGTAGTATTCATAGTAGGTGTCTTGTAGTAGTATTCATAGTAGGTGTCTTGTAGTAGTATTCATAGTAGGTGTCTTGTAGTAGTATTCATAGTAGGTGTCTTGTAGTAGTATTCATAGTAGGTGTCTTGTAGTAGTATTCATAGTAGGTGTCTTGTAGTAGTATTCATAGTAGGTGTCTTGTAGTAGTATTCATAGTAGGTGTCTTGTAGTAGTATTCATAGTAGGTGTCTTGTAGTAGTATTCATAGTAGGTGTCTTGTAGTAGTATTCATAGTAGGTGTCTTGTAGTATTCATAGTAGGTGTCTTGTAGTATTCATAGTAGGTGTCTTGTAGTAGTATTCATAGTAGGTGTCGTAGTATTCATAGTAGGTGTCTTGTAGTATTCATAGTAGGTGTCTTGTAGTAGTATTCATAGTAGGTGTCTTGTAGTAGTATTCATAGTAGGTGTCTTGTAGTATTCATAGTAGGTGTCTTGTAGTAGTATTCATAGTAGGTGTCTTGTAGTAGTATTCGTAGTAGGTGTCTTGTAGTAGTATTCATAGTAGGTGTCTTGTAGTAGTATTCATAGTAGGTGTCTTGTAGTAGTATTCATAGTAGGTGTCTTGTAGTAGTATTCATAGTAGGTGTCTTGTAGTAGTATTCATAGTAGGTGTCTTGTAGTATTCATAGTAGGTGTCTTGTAGTAGTATTCATAGTAGGTGTCTTGTAGTAGTATTCTATAGGTGTCTTGTAGTAGTATTCATAGTAGGTGTCTTGTAGTAGTATTCATAGTAGGTGTCTTGTAGTAGTATTCATAG
>JACEEZ010002126.1:376077-401077 GCA_016584305.1 Chionoecetes opilio
ATTTTAATGGAGAATTGAGGGAATAGAACTTTATCTGAGGAAAAATGTAATGGAATGTTGAGGGAATATAACTGTATCTGAGGGAATGGATTACTCACCTATTAAGGGCAGACGGCAAGGCGCGCGAGCCAGCCAATTGGTCCAGGAAGAACACCACAACCCGCCCCTGAGTTTCCCCGGGTGGTAGGTAGTCCTCGAAGTCGTCCGGCAAGCGAATGAAAGAGTCTAAAGATTTGCTGGGAAAGTACAGCTCAAGACCAGCCAACTCACTCCTATGAAACATTGAGGAATAAATATGAGAATTGTTGAAATCAGAGCAAGAGAGACAGTTATGGCAGAGGGGAAGAGGGAGGAGGAGATAAATAGCGAAGAGGGAAGTGAAGGAGAGAGATAAGGAACAAATTAAAGGGAGGGGGAAGGAAGAGAAGGGGACAATTTTATGGTATTTAATGGTAGGGTGTGGCGTTTTTATGGTATTTAATGGTAGGGTGTGGCGTTTTTATGGTATTTAATGGTAGGGTGTGGCGTTTTTATGGTATTTAATGGTAGGGTGTGGCGTTTTTATGGTATTTAATGGTAGGGTGTGGCGTTTTTATGGTATTTAATGGTAGGGTGTGGCGTTTTTATGGTATTTAATGGTAGGGTGTGGCGTTTTTATGGTATTTAATGGTAGGGTGTGGCGTTTTTATGGTATTTAAGGGTAGGGTGTGGCGTTTTTTATGGTATTTAATGGTAGGGTGTGGCGTTTTTATGGTATTTAATGGTAGGGTGTGGCGTTTTTTATGGCATTTAATGGTAGGGTGTGGCGTTTTTATGGTATTTAATGGTAGGGTGTGGCGTTTTTATGGTATTTAATGGAAGGGTGTAGCGTTTTTTATGGTATTTAATGGTAGGGTGTGGCGTTTTTATGGTATTTAATGGTAGGGTGTGGCGTTTTTATGGTATTTAATGGTAGGGTGTGACGTTTTTATGGTATTTAATGGTAGGGTGTGGCGTTTTCATGGTATTTAATGGTAGGGTGTGGCGTTTTTATGGTATTTAATGGTAGGGTGTGGCGTTTTTATGGTATTTAATGGTAGGGTGTGGCGTTTTTATGGTATTTAATGGTAGGGTGTGGCGTTTTTATGGTATTTAATGGTAGGGTGTGGCGTTTTCATGGTATTTAATGGTAGGGTGTGGCGTTTTCATGGTATTTAATGGTAGGGTGTGGCGTTTTTATGGTATTTAATGGTAGGGTGTGGCGTTTTCATGGTATTTAATGGTAGGGTGTGGCGTTTTTATGGCATCTAATGGTAGGGTGTGGCGTTTTTATGGTATTTAATGGTAGGGTGTGGCGTTTTTCTGGTATTTAATGGAAGGGTGTGGCGTTTTTATGGTATTTAATGGTAGGGTGTGGCGTTTTTATGGTATTTAATGGTAGGGTGTGGCGTTTTTATGGTATTTAATGGAAGGGTGTGGCGTTTTTATGGTATTTAATGGTAGGGTGTGGCGTTTTTTATGATATTTAATGGTAGGGTGTGGCGTTTTTATGGTATTTAATGGTAGGGTGTGGCGTTTTTATGGTATTTAATGGTAGGGTGTGGCGTTTTTATGGTATTTAATGGTAGGGTGTGGCGTTTTTATGGTATTTAATGGTAGGGTGTGGCGTTTTTATGGTATTTAATGGTAGGGTGTGGCGTTTTTATGGTATTTAATGATAGGGTGTGGCGTTTTTATGGTATTTAATGGTAGGGTGTGGCGTTTTTATGGTATTAATGGAAGGGTGTGGCGTTTTTTGGTATTTAATGGTAGGGTGTGGCGTTTTCATGGTATTTAATGGCAGGGTGTGGCGTTTTTATGGTATTTAATGGTAGGGTGTGGCGTTTTTATGGTATTTAATGGTAGGGTGTGGCGTTTTTATGGTATTTAATGGTAGGGTGTGGCGTTTTTATGGTATTTAATGGTAGGGTGTGGCGTTTTTATGGTATTTAATGGAAGGGCGTGGCGTTTTTATGGTATTTAATGGAAGGGTGTGGCGTTTTTATGGTATTTAATGGAAGGGTGTGGCGTTTTTATGGTATTTAATGGTAGAGTGTGGCGTTTTTATGGTATTTAATGGTAGGGTGTGGCGTTTTTATGGTATTTAATGGTAGGGTGTGGCGTTTTTATGGTATTTAATGGTAGGGTGTGGCGTTTTTATGGTATTTAATGGTAGGGTGTGGCGTTTTTATGGTATTTAATGGTAGGGTGTGGCGTATTTATGCCATTTAATGGTAGGGTGTGGCGTTTTTATGGCATTTAATGGTAGGGTGTGGCGTTTTTATGGTATTTAATGGAAGGGTGTGGCGTTTTTATGGTATTTAATGGAAGGGTGTGGCGTTTTTATGGTATTTAATGGAAGGGTGTGGCGTTTTTATGGTATTTAATGGTAGGGAGAGGCATTTTTATGGTATTTAATGGTAGGGTGTGGCGTTTTTATGGTATTTAATGGTAGGGAGAGGCATTTTTATGGTATTTAATGGTAGGGTGTGGCGTTTTTTATGGTATTTAATGGTAGGGTGTGGCGTTTTTATGGCATTTAATGGTAGGGTGTGGCGTTTTTATGGTATTTAATGGTAGGGTGTGGCGGTTTTATGGCAGTTAATGGTAGGGTGTGGCGTTTTTATGACATTTAATGGTAGGGTGTGGCGTTTTTATGGCATTTAATGGTAGGGTGTGGCGTTTTTATGGCATTTAATGGAAGGGTGTGGCGTTTTTATGGTATTTAATGGTAGTGTGTGGCGTTGTGGCAGATTACTGTGGTGTTGTGGTGTTGTGGTGTGTATCTTATGTGGTTTTTAAAGATAGAGAGAATGTTTAACAAATTAGAGGGAGTAGGAAGGATGCAGTAAGGGGAATTCAGACATAGGGGAGAGCGGGGCAGGTTGCATCGAGGGCAGGTTGCATCATTGCCTCTAACTCGCATGTTATCACACGTACATCGTCTTACTACTACTACTACTACTACTACTACTACTACTACTACTACTATAAACTACTACTACTACTACAACTACAACAATAATAATAATAAAAAAAGTTAACGCGAGTTAGAGGCAATGATGCAACCTACCCTCGATGCAACCTGCCCCGCTCTCCCCTACCAGAGACAAACAAATCTATCCCTTGTGACCCAGAACGTAATTTCCATTGTAATTTCCCTATCATTAGACGATTTTTAGTGAATATAAGCAATATTTGATAGATATGACCTGTTTAGTATCCTTGTTCACTAACTAATTTGGTATATTCAGTTACCTTTCGTAATTCTATGGCTAACAACAGACAAATTTTTATAGCAAAGGAAAGATCTGGGCGTAAAGGGGTTAAACCTATCAGCTGTGGTCGTCCCTCCTGCACCCACCTTGGCTTGGAGAGGACAGACATGTACAACACAGGGTCCGTGAAGTGCAGTAAATCCTCCTCTGAATGATCGGCCAGAATAAAACCCGTTCTCTCAAGTTCATGGAGAAGAGATGACCCCAGCCTTCCTAAGTTTTCCTGTAGTGATGAAGGATGAAAGATGAGATACAGATACAGAAAGAGTAAATATGATGGCAGCTACTACATATAAGGAGAATATTAACATACAATACGAGTGTGATATCCACTATTCCATACTGCCATCACTCACCTTGTCAGAACCATCCCACACATCTTCAAAGGTGAAAAGGTTCCCCTCTATTTTCACCAAATCAGCAGTGTAATTACGGACCAGGTCTTGCTTCAACTGGGCATTACTTAAGTCACTGCTTGCAATCTGTGGGAGGAGAAACAGTGAAGAGGGAGGGAAAAACAATGAAGTGGGAGGGAAAAACAATGAAGTGGGTGGGAAAAACAATGAAGAGGGAGGGAAAAACAATGAGAGGGAGGGAAAAAAAAACAATGAAGAGGAGGGAAAAACAATGAAGAGGAGGGAGAAACAATAAAGAGGGAAGGGAAAACAATGAAGAGAGGGAAAAACAATTGAAGAGGAGGGAAAAAAATGAAGAAGAGGAAAACAATGAAGAGGAGGGAAAACAATAAGAGAGGAAAACAATGAAGAAGGGAAAACAATGAAGAGGGAGGAAAAAACAACTAGAGGGCAAACACAATAAGGGAGGAAAACACATGAGAAGGGAAAAAACATGAATAGCGTAGGGAAAAACAAGATGATAAGGAAACTATGAAGATGGGAGAAAACAATAGAGGGAGGGAACAAAAATGAAGAGGGAGGAGAAAAACAATAAGGAGGGAAAACAATGAGAGGGAGGGAAAAACAATGAAAGGGAGGGAAAAAACAATGAAGAGGGAGGGAAAAACAATGAAGAGGGGGAAAAACAATGAAGAGGAGGGAAAAACAATGAAGAGGGAGGGAAAACAATGAGAGGAGGGAAAAAAAATGAAGAGGAGGAAAACATGAAGAAGGAAAACATTAAGGAGGTAAAAACATGAGAGGGAGAAAAACAATGAAAGGGGAAAACAATGAAGAAGGAAAAACAATGAAGGGAAAAAAAACAAAGAGGGAGGGAAAAACAATGAAGAGGAGGAAAACACAATGAAGAGGGAGGGAAAACAATGAAGAAGGGAGAAAAACAATGAAAGGGAGGGAAAAAACAATGAAGAGGAGGGAAAAACAATGAAGAGGGAGGAAAAACAATGAAGAGGGAGGAAAACATGAAAGGAGGGAAAAAAATGAAGAGGAGGAAAACAATGAAGAGGGAGGGAAAAAAAAAAGAAGAGGGAGGGAAAAAAATGAAGAGGAGGGAACAATGAAGAGAGGGAAAACAATGAAGAGGAGGGAAAAAGAAGAAGGAGGAAAAACAATGAAGAGGGAGGGAAAAAACAATGAGAGGGAGGAAAAACAATGAAAGAGAGGGAAAAAAATGAAGAGGAGGGAAAAACAAGAAGAGGGAGGGAAAAACAATGAAGAGGAGGGAAACAATGAAAGAGGACGGGAAAACAATGAAGAGAAGGGAAAAACAAATGAGAGGGAGGGAAAAACAATGAAGAGGGGAGGAAAAACAATGAAGAGGGAGGAAAAACAATGAAGAGGAGGGAAAAAACAAACATGAAGAGGGAGGGAAAACAATGAAAGGGAGAAAACAAAAAAAAAAAAACAATGGGGGAAGGAAGAAAAAAAAAACAATGAAGAGGGAGGGAAAAAAAATGAAAGGGGGGGAAAAAAACAATGAAGAGGGAGGGAAAAAAAGCAATGAAAGGGAGGGAAAAAATGAAGAAGGGAAAACAATGAAGAGGGAGGGAAAAACAATGAAGAGGGAGGAAAAACAATGAAGTAGGGAAACAACAATGAAGAGGGAGGGAAAAAACAATGAAGAGGGAGGGAAAAACAATGAAGAGGGAGGAAAAACAATGAAGGGGGAGGGAAAAAACAAGAAGGAGAGAAACAATGAAGAGGGAGGGAAAAAAAACAATGAAGAGGGAGGGAAAAAACAATGAAGGGGGAGGGAAAAACAATGAAGAGGGAGGGAAAAACAATGAAGAGGGAGGGAAAAACAATAAAAGAGGGAGGGAAAAACAATGAAGAGGGAGGGAAAAAAAAAGGAAGAAGGGAGGGAAAAACAATGAAGAGGAGGGAAAAACAATGAAGAGGGAGGGAAAAACAATGAAGAGGGAGGGAAAAACAATGAAGAGGGAGGGAAAAACAATGAAGAGGGAGGGAAAAACAATGAAAGGAAGGGAAAAAACAATGAAGAGGGAGGGAAAAAACAATGAAGAGGGAGGGAAAAACAATGAAGAGGGAGGGAAAAAAAAACAAAATGAAGAGGGAGGGAAAAACAATGAAGGGGGAGGGAAAAACAATGAAGAGGGAGGGAAAAACAATGAAGAGGGAGGGAAAAACAATGAAGAGGAAGGGAAAACAATGAAGAGGGAGGGAAAACAATGAAGAGGAAGGGAAAAACAATGAAGAGGGAGGGAAAAACAATGAAGAGAGAGGAAAAACAATGAAGGAGGGGGGAAAAACAATGAAGAGGAAGGGAAAAACAATGAAGAGGGAGGGAAAAACAATGAAGAGGGAGGGAAAAACAATGAAGGGGGAAGGGAAAAACAATGAAGAGGGAGGGGAAAAAACAATGAAGAGGGAGGGAAAAAAAAAGAATGAAAGAGGGAGGGAAAAAAAATGAAGAGGGAGGGAAAAACAATGAAGGGGAAGGGAAAAAAAGAAGAGGGGAAAAACATGAAGAGGAAGGGAAAAAACAATGAAGAGGGAGGGAAAAACAATGAAGAGGGAGGGAAAAAACAATGAAGAGGAGGGAAAAAGAACAGAAGAGGGAGGGAAAAAGAAAGAAGAGGGAGGGAAAAAGAAAGAAGAGGGAGGGAAAACAAAAGAGGGAGGGAAAAAACAATGAAGAGGAGGGAAAAAAAAAGAAAAAAAAGGAAAAAAAACAATGAAGGGGGAAGGGAAAAACAATGAAGAGGGAGGGAAAAAACAATGAAGGGGAAAGGGAAAAACAAATGAAGAGGGAGGAAAAAAAATAAGAGGGAGGGAAAAAAAATGAAGAGGAAGGGAAAAAAAAAAAAGAGAGGGGGGAAAAACAATGAGGAGGGAGGGAAAAAAAAAGAAAGGGAGGAAAAACAATGAAGAGGGACGGAAAAACAATGAAGAGGAAGGGAAAAACAATGAAGAGGGAGGGAAAAAACAATGAAGAGGGAGGGAAAACAATGAAGAGGGAGGGAAAAACAATGAAGAGGGAGGGAAAAACAATGAAGAGGAAGGGAAAAACAATGAAGAGGGAGGGAAAAACAATGAAGAGGGAGGGAAAAACAATGAAGAGGAAGGGAAAAACAATGAAGAGGGAGGGAAAAACAATGAAGAGGAAGGGAAAAACAATGAAGAAGGGAAAACAATGAAGAGGGAGGGAAAAACAATGAAGAGGGAGGGAAAATCAATGAAGAGGGAGGGAAAAACAATGAAGAAGGAGGAAAAAACAATGAAGAAGGATGGAAAAACAATGAAGAAGGGAAAAACAATGAAGAGGGAGGGAAAAACAATGAAGAGGGAGGGAAAAACAATGAAGAGGGAGGGAAAAACAATGAAGAGGGAGAGAAAAACAATGAAGAGGGAGGGAAAAACAATGAAGAGGGAGAGAAAAACAATGAAGAGGGAGGGAAAAACAATGAAGAGGGAGGGAAAAACAATGAAGAGGGAGGGAAAAACAATGAAGAGGGAGAGAAAAACAATGAAGAGGGAGGGAAAAACAATGAAGAGGGAGAGAAAAACAATGAAGAGGGAGGGAAAAACAATGAAGAGGGAGAGAAACAGAGTAAAAAGGGAGTAAAAAGGCACAAAATCTTTCCTCAAGCCCATTCACCACAACACTATTCACTGCTGACCTGACCTGCATCTCTAGAAGGCTGGTCATATTGGTGATGATGGAAGCAAGGCAAGTAAGGTCAGGTAGGTGATGTGGGAGGCATTATCCGTCTCATTCTTGAGGAACCCAGAAATTTCCACAACAGAATCGCCCGAGCTGATCTGCAAACCAAATACTCTGTCTGTATTGCATTAATTGGAGGGGAGGGGGGTGGAAGGGGGAGAAAGTAGGGGGGTAAGGGGGTTGTGTGTGGGAGGGGTTTTGTCTTGGCTATACATTTGGCTATTTCCCTAACATAAGTGGCTGCACAGGAGAAAAAGCACACTGCAGGAATCCAGTTCAAGGCAAAACAAAATCAAATACAGTAAAACCTATCATGTTCGGACTAATTGGGCCAAGGAGTGGTCCGAGTAATGCAAGGATCCGAATAATGGGGGTATAGGTATAAAAAATTATTAAAAAAAAAAAAAAAAAAAAAAAAAAAAAATTCTAGGCGTATATAATTCTATAGCTAGGAAATTTCGACCCCTAAAAAAAAAAAAAAAAAAAAAAAAAAAAAAAAAAATTCTAGGTGTATATAATTTTATAGCTAGGAAATTTCGACCCCTAAAAAAAAAAAAAAAAAAAAAAAAAAAATAGTCCGAATAATGTCAAAGTCCGAATAATGAGAGTCCGAATACGAGAGGTTTTACTGTACTCTAAAGAATCCAATCAACTGATCAATTCACGACAGAATTTGCATTACTCCTGCAAATAATGTTTAATTGTACATACACTTTCCTTTTACTCACGTTCACAAACCTTGCTAAATTTTGTATATTCAATTAAATTTCGTAATTCTCTTCCTTATTATACTCCTTTCTTCACTGTCTTCCTTCTATGTCTTTCTTTTCCTCTCGTCTCCCTATTATTCCTTGTCCTCCCTACCTCCATCCATCCCTGTCTCCTGTCCCTCCATTCCTCCCTTGTCCTCCCTACCCCCATCCATCCCTGTCTCCTGTCCCTCCATTCATCCCTGCTACCCTCTACTCCAACAATCCACTCCCTGCTTACCATAAACTCCACAATAATGATCCACTCAGCAATACAATGATCCTCCACCACCTCCAAACGTCCTGCTATGCACTCCACCTTCCTTCTGCCAGAGTAGCCAGGCAGGCAATCATCCTCCTTCTCCTGCCCTGGACACAACTGGTCTTCATTCTGTAAAGAGAACAAACAGGTACACAATAATGGAAAAGAACATAAGAATATAAGAAAATAAGGAAGCTACAAGAGGCCGCGAGACCTACACGTGGTAGTTCTTGTTACTTAACACTACCTACATCCACCTACACCATTTCTCCCCATCCATGAAATGTCTAGCCTTCTTTTAAAGCTACGTATTGACTCCGCACTAACTACCTGACTGGAGAGGATAAAGGGATAATGGATAATGCTGAGTGTGTGTGTGTGTGTGTGTGTGTGTGTGTGTGTGTGTGTGTGTGTGTGTGTGTGTGTGTGTGTGTGTGTGTGTGTGTGTGTGTGTGTGTGTGTGTGTGTGTGTGTGTGTGTGTGTGTGTGTGTGTGTGTGCGTGTGTGTGTTCTTACCCAATTGTATCTATAGGGTTTGGTTGAGGTGGTTGTGTTTTGTCTTTTATTGCTATTCTATCATACTTTTCTCCATCATAATTATCTTGGCCACACCTAGGAAAAAGCATGAGTCCTATGTGTCATATATAACTTGATACTCTTAACCCCTTCACGCCCAGATCTTTCCTTTGCTATAAAAAAAATCGTGTTGTTAGCCATAAAATTACGAAAAGTAACTGAATATACCAAATTAGTTAGTGGTCAAGGATACTAAACAGGTCATATCTATCAAATATTGCTTATATTCACTAAAAATTGTCTAATGGTACCCAAATTACAATGGAAATTACGTTATGGGTCTCAAGGGGTTAATGACATATGATTCTGCATTCCAATGGTGACTTACTTACTGCAGGTTCTCTACTGTATGATACCTTTTGACATATTGAGCTTTTTCATAATTTCTGTTAACAATGAAGTACTGTAGCACAACATCATATTGGGGATCTTATTCAACACAGATTACAGGAAATATTTGACTCCCTACTGATATTAGTGTCTGCTGATTGATGACTCATAAATGAATAGAATATACACACAAACCTCGATTTCCCGGACTAATAGGGAGGAGCACTGGTCCGGGAACCGCAAAAGTCAAAAAAAAAAAAAAAAAAAAAAAAAAAAAAATACATATATACGTATATGAATATGAATAGAACTCATTTATTACATTAAAATTCTTGGTCACATGATATATATCTTTGGTGTACGTCTGTAGGCTGCTGTACCTAAGCATAATCTTGTCTAAAATGTGTAATGCTCTTCCTAGATAATATTTTTCCACCCTTGTCCTCTCCATCTTACCTCAAGCTTGCAGCAGTCTGTAGAGAGAGACAAGACAGTATTAGAAGTACACCCTAATAACACCAACACCACTATCATTCATGTCTTGCATTGTTTTCAAGTGACCACACATTAGTCAGCAATCGGCACTTACCTGCTCCATCAATGGGCGTGGTAGTGGTACTGGTGGTGGTGCTGGTTGTAGTGGTGGGGGTCGTACTGGTAGTGGTGGAAGTTGAAGTTACAGTAGTGGTGGGGGTGGTGGAAGTAGAAGTGGTGGTGGTAGTAGGGGTGGTGGGGGTTGAAGAAGTAGTACTGATGGTGGTGACAGATGTAGTAGGGGAGGTGGTGTCATTGGGGTTGGTGTCCTTCTCACAGATAACGTAGGAGACGAGGTTTCCCAGAGGGCCAATCGCTTCGTGTGACATGAGACCCCAATTAAGGTAGGATTGGTAAATACCTGCAGTGGAAGGATGAAATTGGTTTGTCTTGTGTTATCAGGATCACTGGGTGCTCTCCTTGGTTATTTGTATGATTATTCTGCCTTTTTTCTCTCATTATTATATGTATTATCATTTATTGTTCCTCTTTTCATTACATTGTTGATATTTGTTCCTCTACATATTTCTGTATCTCCCCTTTCAATATATCATTATTTCTGGTCCTTCTCTCTTCAAAAAAATATTGGTTCTATTTCCTTTAAGTTGGGTCTGCCTTCTTATAGTTTTTGGTGTTTTTCTTTCACTGTACATAATTACAGCCTTCAGTTTTGGCAATGCTACTCCTACCGTAGATAACACTATAGTTGCCAGTCACTCGCCACTGCACTAATGTCGCCAGGCACAATATATTACAAATTTTAGCATCACGAGACTTTTATGTGCCACTGAAGACGTGTAGTGTGATGCATAGTATAATATAAACTACTGTGCATGCGTCTTCAATGGCACATAAAAGTCTGTAGTGATGGTAAAATTCGTAATATATTGTACCTGATGACATTAGTGCAGTGACAAGTGACTGGCGACTATAGTGTTATCTACGGTACAGCCCAGGCATCACTCTATTTGAACTGTTCTCATATATCCTAAGTTTTATAGAGACTAACAACAACTGCCACTTGCTTCATGTTAATCAATACCCAGACTGAAAATATAATTATTATCTAATGTATATTTTCTTCAATAACGCAACCAATTATTTATATTACAATATATCTCGAGGCTAGAGGCATGTCATGTGAGCAGCCAGCATTGTAGACACCAAGCCAGAAGTAAGGATTGCCTCACGTCTTGCTGTGTGGGAACTTTACCATCTGGTTCTCTTATCTACTTTACACGGAGCTTGACTGATATAGAGACACTGATGGACCAATGAGTGTATGTAATAAGATTTCATAGTTTTTTCTACGATACACCATTGGCTTCACTCTGCCCTTCAGCTTTAAAAGAGGGTTGAGGCATGGGGACATTTTATTTCCTTTGTTCTTTTTAACCCCTTGAGGCCCACAACGTAATTTCCATTGTAATTTGGATACCATTACACAATTTTAATGAATATAAGCAATATTTTAATAGATATGACCAGCTTAGTACCCCCTTGTCTACTAGTTAATTTGGTATATTAAGTTCCTCTTCGTAATTTTATGGATAACAACAGATGATTTTATATAGCAAGGGAAAGATCTGGGCGTGAAGGGGTTAAGGAACAGTTTGAAGGATGGGACAAATACAATGTGAGGGAAAAAAATGTCCTTGTTCCTTAATTATTTTGTTGCTGAATGGCTTAAATAAAACTCTTCCTTTCTCTCACCTTCATCACAGAGCTGCTTCCCATTGCCAATGAGGAGGATCAGGTAGGCTCCTTGGGGCACAGGGTCACTTTGGTCACCTAGGCTGCCAGACACAGGGTCCAGCAGGAACACATTAAAAGGCACTGTGCCATTCACCTCCTCGTCCCACGCGCTCCACTCACCTGGCCAAGGAACAGACAAGATCATCCTAGAAAAGTTCAACCTTAAGAACATAAGAACATAAGAAAATAAGGAAGCTACAAGAGGCCGTGAGACCTACACGAGATAGTTCCTGTTACTTAACACTACCTACATCCACCTCTCTTCCCCATCCATAAATTTATCCAGACTCCTTTTAAAGACCCCAATAGACTCCACACTGACCACCTGATGACTGAGTCTATTCCAATCATTCACCCCCCTACACCAACCTTGCACTGTTCTTGTTTACTTTGTCACTGTCGTCCTGTCATAGTGTAACCAGTCATTGACAGCGAGCAAAGCTCGCTGTCACTTACCATAAGACCCGTGGAACCAAGTTTCCACCAAAAAAGTGTATAACTACTCCTAAATATTATCGGATTGAGCTGAAATTTGACATGCAAATAGTGCTGTCAAAATCAATGGGGGTCGTCGGAAGAAACTTTTTGCGTAAAACAAGCCCTTAATGAGTAATAAGCGTAAACTACTCCTAATTATTGTCGGATTGAGCTGAAATTTGACATGCAAGTAGTGCTGTCAAAATCAACGGGGGTCTGTAAAACAAACTTTTTGCATAGAACAAGCCCTTAATGAGTAATTCACGTAATGAATTAATTGGCTGGAACGTGGCTCGCTGTCACGTTCCAGCCGCAAGAACTGAGCCAAAAGCAAAGGGGCCAGAGGCTGGACGTCTATACTTGATATTTTATGGCTGACTTGTAAACTGATATGTTACTGTCACGGGCAATTATCTCACCTTCCATGAAAAACAAGTCAAGGGTATGTTATTAATATACTAAACAACTATTCCTTAATATGCCCATCTCTCTGGAGTGACCACAAAACATAAAAGCATGGATACAGGTGCTGAATAGAACTGTCTTCCACTCACCATGCATCGTCTCCAGCACTTGATGAGGCAGCAGGTCCCCTCTGGTCACCTCCACCGTCCCAGCAGTCATTATGTTCGTCTTCATACTGGACGCTGCCAAAAAGAAGACACCAATTGATATGTTGTTCCCAGTCTTTCTCTTCAAATCCCTTATGAACCTTTCTTAACCCCTTGAGACCCAGAACGTAATTTCCATTGTAATTTGGGTACCATTAGACGATTTTTAATGACTTTAAGCAATATTTTATAGCTATGACCTGGTTAGTGTCCTTGTCCACTAGCTAATTTGGTATATTCAGTTAGTTTTCGTAATTTTATGGCTAACAACAGACGATTTTATATAGCAAAGGAAAGATCTGGGCATGAAGGGGTTAACCGATCAAGTAAGTTTCCTATCTCTTCACGTCTTGATGCAGGACTAATAGCAGTGGAGTGTTAGAACAGAAGAACAGAAGAAAATAAGGAAGCTACAAGAGGCCGTGAGACCGACACAAAGTAGTTCCTGTTACTTAACACTACCTACATCCACCTTTCATCCCCATCCATGAATTTATCTAGCCTCCCTTTAAAGCTATCTAATGACTCCGCACTAACTACCTGTCTACTGAGTCCATTCCAATAATTTACCACCCTATTTGTGAACCAGTTTTTCCTTATTTCTTTTTTAAATCTATGCTTTTCCAGCTTGAATCCGTTACTTTTTGTTCTACCCTGGTTACTAGCCGTAAGATATGTGTTCTTCATGAAGCAACATCAGAAGCCTCAGACAAACTTGTATACGTAATATATAAGTTTGTCATGAAGCATTTGTGCTGAAATAAGCCTACATAGATAGATAAAGCTGCATGTTTCCTGTGGTGGGGGTTGAGCAATATATCAAGATCACTAAGGTTCTACTATACTCAAACCCCACCACAAGAATAATACTGTTTTATCATTGTAGGCTTATTTCAGCGCAAATGTTTCATGACTGAGACATCGCTGCTCCACCCAAGGACAGGGACCATGCAGCATCAGTAATAAAGAAATACCCTTTTTGTGCAAAACTAGAAAACACTCAAAACTGTGCAAAACACTCAACTTAAGATGTTAAAACAATATAGAGCATCACTAATAAAGTTTGAAGCCAATAAGATGCAAGATGAGCACCATGGATCTCATTACTTACTGCCAAAATCGGTTCTCCGGTTGCAGAGTAGACATTCCACGAGGAAATAGAGTTCAGAGGAAGTCTCCAGAGCAACTCTGCGGTAACCATTCTCCTCCTGACACAGCTGGGCGTCAGCATATTCTATTGCTGATGTTATGTTTCTGACGGTGGAGGTGGTAATGACATCTGTTGGCAAGTGGAGAGAGAGTGAGGGTAAGGCAGACAGGAGGGACTGAGAGACATTATATGCTCACTGTGAGTAAAGTTATGGGATTGACACACACACACACACACACTCTCTCTCTCTCACTTTTTTTTTCTCTCTCTGTCTCTCTCTCTAAATAGTTTGGTTGTGTATATACAGCTTCATCCTCTAGCCTACTCATATATGCACCCTAGATACTTTACAGGACTCACATCTCTGCTCTTAACAAGAAAAAAAAGGTAAAAGTCTCAGCGTATTGCAAGACATCCTTAAGAGTATTGCAAGACATCCTTAGAGTATTGCAAGACATCCTTAGAGTATTGCAAGACATCCTTAGAGTATTGCAAGACATCCTTAGAGTATTGCAAGACATCCTTAGAGTATTGCAAGACATCCTTAGAGTATTGCAAGACATCCTTAGAGTATTGCAAGACATCCTTAGAGTATTGCAAGACATCCTTAGAGTATTGCCAAGCACATCCTTAGAGTATTGCAAGACATCCTTAGAGTATTGCAAGACATCCTTAGAGTATTGCAAGACATCCTTAGAGTATTGCAAGACATCCTTAGAGTATTGCAAGACATCCTTAGAGTATTGCAAGACATCCTTAGAGTATTGCAAGACATCCTTAGAGTATTGCAAGACATCCTTAGAGTATTGCAAGACATCCTTAGAGTATTGCAAGACATCCTTAGAGTATTGCAAGACATCCTTAGAGTATTGCAAGACATCCTTAGAGTATTGCAAGACATCCTTAGAGTATTGCAAGACATCCTTAGAGTATTGCAAGACATCCTTAGAGTATTGCAAGACATCCTTAGAGTATTGCAAGACATCCTTAGAGTATTGCAAGGACATCCTTAGAGTATTGCAAGACATCCTTAGAGTATTGCAAGACATCCTTAGAGTATTGCAAGACATCCTTAGAGTATTGCAAGACATCCTTAGAGTATTGCAAGACATCCTTAGAGTATTGCAAGACATCCTTAGAGTATTGCAAGACATCCTTAGAGTATTGCAAGACATTCTTAGAGTATTGCAAGACATCCTTAGTAGCAACATCTGGTATGCAAGACATCCTTAGAGTATTGCAAGACATCCTTAGAGTATTGCAAGACATTCTTAGAGTATTGCAAGACATCCTTAGAGTATTGCAAGACATTCTTAGAGTATTGCAAGACATCCTTAGAGTATTGCAAGACATCCTTAGAGTATTGCAAGACATCTTAGAGTATTGCAAGACATCCTTAGAGTATTGCAAGACATCTTAGAGTATTGCAAGACATCCTTAGAGTATTGCAAGACATCTTAGAGTATTGCAAGACATCCTTAGAGTATTGCAAGACATCCTTAGAGTATTGCAAGACATTCTTAGAGTATTGCAAGACATTCTTAGAGTATTGCAAGACATCCTTAGAGTATTGCAAGACTTTCCTTAGAGTATTGCAAGACATCCTTAGAGTATTGCAAGACATCCTTAGAGTATTGCAAGACATTCTTAGAGTATTGCAAGACATCCTTAGAGTATTGCAAGACATCCTTAGAGTATTGCAAGACATTCTTAGAGTATTGCAAGACATCCTTAGAGTATTGCAAGACATTCTTAGAGTATTGCAAGACATTCTTAGAGTATTGCAAGACATCCTTAGAGTATTGCAAGACATTCTTAGAGTATTGCAAGACATTCTTAGAGTATTGCAAGACATCCTTAGAGTATTGCAAGACATCCTTAGAGTATTGCAAGACATTCTTAGAGTATTGCAAGACATCCTTAGAGTATTGCAAGACATTCTTAAAGTATTGCAAGACTTTCTTAGAGTATTGCAAGACATTCTTAGAGTATTGCAAGACATTCTTAGAGTATTGCAAGACATTCTTAGAGTATTGCAAGACATTCTTAGAGTATTGCAAGACATCCTTAGAGTATTGCAAGACATTCTTAGAGTATTGCAAGACATCCTTAGAGTATTGCAAGACATTCTTAGAGTATTGCAAGACATTCTTAGAGTATTGCAAGACATTCTTAGAGTATTGCAAGACATTCTTAGAGTATTGCAAGACATCCTTAGAGTATTGCAAGACATTCTTAGGGTATTGGAAGACATCCTTAGAGTATTGCAAGACATCGCTTTAGAGTATTGCAAGACTCCTTAGAGTATGCAAGACATTCTTAGAGTATTGCAAGACATCCTTAGAGTATTGCAAGACATTCTTAGAGTATTGGAAGACATTCTTAGAGTATTGCAAGACATTCATATAGAGTATTGCAAGACATCCTTATAGAGTATTGCAAGACATCCTTATAGAGTATTGCAAGACATCCTTAGAGTATTGGAAGACATTCTTAGAGTATTGCAAGACATCCTTATAGAGTATTGCAAGACACCCTTAGAGTATTGGAAGACATTCTTAGAGTATTGCAAGACATCCTTATAGAGTATTGCAAGACATCCTTAGAGTATTGGAAGACATTCTTAGAGTATTGCAAGACATCCTTATAGAGTATTGCAAGACATTCTTATAGAGTATTGCAAGACATCCTTATAGAGTATTGCAAGACATCCTTAGAGTATTGGAAGACATTCTTAGAGTATTGCAAGACATCCTTAGAGTATTGGAAGACATTCTCAGAGTATTGCAAGACATCCTTATAGAGTATTGCAAGACATTCTTAGAGTATTGCAAGACATCCTTAGAGTATTGCAAGACATTCTTAGAATATTGCAAGACATTCTTAGAGTATTGCAAGACATTCTTAGAGTATTGCAAGACATCCTTATAGAGTATTGCAAGACATCCTTAGAATATTGCAAGACATTCTTAGAGTATTGCAAGACATTCTTAGAGTATTGCAAGACATTCTTAGAGTATTGCAAGACATTCTTAGAGTATTGCAAGACATTCTTCGAGTATTGCATGACATCCTTAGTATTGCAAGACATTCTTAGAGTATTGCAAGACATTCTTAGTATTGCAAGACATCCTTAGTATTGCAAGACATCCTTAGAGTATTGCAAGACATTCTTAGTATTGCAAGACATTCTTAGAGTATTGCAAGACATTCTTAGAGTATTGCAAGACATTCTTAGAGTATTGCAAGACATTCTTAGATTATTGCAAGACATTCTTAGTATTGCAAGACATTCTTAGAGTATTACAAGACATTCTTAGCGTATTGCAAGACATTCTTAGTATTGCAAGACATCCTTAGAGTATTGCAAGACATCCTTAGTATTGCAAGACATCCTTATAGAGTATTGCAAGACATTCTTAGAGTATTGCAAGACATCCTTAGTACTGCAAGACATCCTTATAGAGTATTGCAAGACATTCTTAGAGTATTGCAAGACATTCTTAGAGTATTGCAAGACATTCTTAGAGTATTGCAAGACATCCTTAGTACTGCAAGACATCCTTATAGAGTATTGCAAGACATTCTTAGAGTATTGCAAGACATTCTTAGAGTATTGCAAGACATTCTTAGAGTATTGCAAGACATTCTTAGAGTATTACAAGACATTCTTAGAGTATTGCAAGACACTCTTAGAGTATTGCAAGACATTTTTAGAGTATTGCAAGACATTCTTAGAGTATTGCAAGACATTCTTAGAGTATTGCAAGACATCCCTAGAGTATTGCAAGACATTCTTAGAGTATTGCAAGACATTCTTAGAGTATTGCAAGACATTCTTAGAGTATTGCAAAACATTCTTAGTATTGCAAGACATCCTTAGAGTATTGCAAGACATCCTTATAGAGTATTGCAAGACATTCTTAGAGTATTGCAAGACATCCTTAGTATTGCAAGACATCCTTAGAGTATTGCAAGACATTCTTAGAGTATTGCAAGACATCCTTATAAAGTATTGCAAGACATTCTTAGAGTATTGCAAAACATCCTTATAGAGTATTGCAAGACATTCTTAGAGTATTGCAAGACATTCTTAGAGTATTGCAAGACATCCTTATAGAGTATTGCAAGACATTCTTAGAGTATTGCAAGACATCCTTATAGAGTATTGCAAGACATTCTTAGAGTATTGCAAGACATCCTTATAGAGTATTGCAAGACATTCTTAGAGTATTGCAAGACATTCTTAGAGTATTGCAAGACATTCTTAGAGTATTGCAAGACATTCTTAGTATTGCAAAACATCCTTAGAGTATTGCAAGACATCCTTATAGTATTGCAAGACATTCTTACAGTATTGCAAGACATCCTTATTATTGCAAGACATCCTTATAGAGTATTGCAAGACATTCTTAGAGTATTGCAAGACATCCTTATAGAGTATTGCAAGACATCCTTATAGAGTATTGCAAGACATTCTTAGAGTATTGCAAGACATTCTTAGAGTATTGGAAGACATCCTTATAGAGTATTGCAAGACATTCTTAGAGTATTGCAAGACATCCTTATAGAGTATTGCAAGACATTCTTAGAGTATTGCAAGACATCCTTATAGAGTATTGCAAGACATTCTTAGAGTATTGCAAGACATCCTTATAGAGTATTGCAAGACATTCTTAGAGTATTGCAAGACATTCTTAGAGTATTGCAAGACATTCTTAGTATTGCAAGACATCCTTAGAGTATTGCAAGACATCCTTATAGAGTATTGCAAGACATTCTTAGTATTGCAAGACATCCTTAGTATTGCAAGACATCCTTAGTATTGCAAGACATTCTTAGAGTATTGCAAGACATTCTTAGTATTGCAAGACATTCTTAGAGTATTACAAGACATTCTTAGAGTATTGCAAGACATTCTTAGAGTATTGCAAGACATTCTTAGAGTATTGCAAGACATCCTTAGAGTATTGCAAGACATCCTTATAGAGTATTGCAAGACATTCTTAGAGTATTGCAAGACATCCTTAGTATTGCAAGACATCCTTAGTATTGCAAGACATTCTTAGAGTATTGCAAGACATTCTTAGCATTGCAAGACACTTAGAGTATTGCAAGACATTCTTAGAGTATTACAAGACATTCTTAGAGTATTGCAAGACATTCTAAGTATTGCAAGACATTCTTAGAGTATTACAAGACATTCTTAGAGTATTGCAAGACATTCTTAGAGTATTGCAAGACATCCTTAGAGTATTGCAAGACATCCTTATAGAGTATTGCAAGACATCCTTAGTATTGCAAGACATCCTTATAGAGTATTGCAAGACATTCTTAGGGTATCGCAAGACATTCTTAGTACTGCAAGACATCCTTATAGAGTATTGCAAGACATTCTTAGAGTATTGCAAGACATTCTTAGAGTATTGCAAGACATCCTTAGAGTATTGCAAGACATTCTTAGTATTGCAAGACATTCTTAGAGTATTACAAGACATTCTTAGAGTATTACAAGACATTCTTAGAGTATTGCAAGACATTCTTAGAGTATTACAAGACATTCTTAGAGTATTGCAAGACATTCTTAGAGTATTGCAAGACATTCTTAGAGTATTGCAAGACATTCTTAGAGTATTGCAAGACATTCCTAGAGTATTGCAAGACATTCTTAGAGTATTACAAGACATTCTTAGAGTATTGCAAGACATTCTTAGAGTATTACAAGACATTCTTAGAGTATTACAAGACATTCTTAGAGTATTGCAAGACATTCTTAGAGTATTGCAAGACATCCTTAGAGTATTGCAAGACATTCTTAGTATTGCAAGACATTCTTAGAGTATTGCAAGACATTCTTAGAGTATTACAAGACATTCTTAGAGTATTGCAAGACATTCTTAGAGTATTGCAAGACATCCTTAGAGTATTGCAAAACATATTACATCATACAATCTCTCAGGTGCTTTCTAAGGGCACTCCGGTTCTCACCTTTATATATATAGGTGCTTCCAAGGACGTCATTGGAGCATTCTTCGTCCCAAGAACAATTGCATGCGGGAAGATATCGTGAAACTGGGGGTGAAAATGGGGGTCTAGATGTTGGTGTAGATGTTGGTGTAGATGTTGGTGTAGATGTGGATGTAGATGTTGGTGTAGATGTTGATGTAGATGTTGGTGTAGATGTTGGTGTAGATGTTGGTGTAGATGTTGGTGTAGATGTTGGTGTAGATGTTGGTGTAGATGTTGGTGTAGATGTGGGTGCAGACGTTGGTGTAAATGTTGGTGTAGATGTTGGTGTAGATGTTGGTGTAGATGTTGGTGTAGATGTTGGTGTAGATGTTGGTGTAGATGTTGGTGTAGATGGGGGTGTAGATGGAGGTGTAGATGGGGGTGTAGATGGGGGTGTAGATGGGGGTGTAGATGGGGGTGTAGATTGGGGTGTAGATGGGGGTGTAGATGGGGGTGTAGATGGGGGTGTAGATGGGGGTGTAGATGGGGGTGTAGATGGAGGTGTAGATGAGGGTGAAAAGTGGTGTGTGTTTGGTTGTGAAATAGGGTGTAAATTAGGGTCTGCAATTGGAGTTAAAATAGGGCTTGTTCTATTCACCCTTGGGACAATATCAACATAGTCTCCATAATACTCCTCCGTGAACTGTGTCGTTAAAGATCCATCAAATTCTTCATGTTCTTCAGGCTTCAAGGATTTGGTTTCACGGGTTGCATCACGCCGAGTCGGTATTCCAATGCTTCCCTCAGCACTTCCCGCCGCCTGCAGTGAGCAACAGCACCAACTCAGCAACAGGAACAGGAAGCTACGTCTGGTGTTATGCATGTTTGGCGATAATGTCAATGATGATAATTATACTTATGGTACTGATGATAGGCGTCAATGTATTTTTCATCGTATTTATATTCTTCGTATTTTCAGTTTCGGAATGAATGTCGCACCTCACAAGGCTTCATTTTTTTCGTGGTCAAGCTTTTCATGGCATGCGGGTTCAATTGACCTCCTGACTATGTGATATTTGTTTCCATATTTCCATTGCAGCCTAAGTTTCCTTCACAAATAACAGATTACTTGCTTCAGTCTCATTCTTCTTCAGTACAGTTAAGGCACAAATCAATCCTCGAATACAGATGTAACAGTTGATTTCTAGTTAGACGAGCTGTCCACCAGATGAAAACGAGATGGGTGACAACAGCAGAGAGAAGAAAAGTGCCTCCTTCCTCTCTATTATGTAACTGGGGCGATTTTCTTTGGCTGGTACAGTGCAATCAGCCCTATGATGATTACAAGGAGGTGGAGATGCAGCTACAAGTGTCTCCTTCCTCTCACTCAGCTATCACTTTGTCCACCTCCTCACCCCTGCCTGACCCAACGATAACTGAAAAACTTACTCCCTTCTCCTTCCCCCCCCCTTCCCTTTCCTTGGTGTAATCTAAAAAACTAACTGATAAGCTCATAAACATATATTCTATGATTTTTAATGCTGATTTTGAATGCTGAAGTTATTACTGCACGTTACTTCGTACATAGGTATATATCTACAGGTGGTATTTATGTGTGGATGAAGAACCAAAATTTGAAGTATGTAGTAAAGTTAGTTGTAGTTTATGGCAGCTGTTGGTGATAAGTGTACGTGTTACCGAAGGCCCATTGAGATAAGGGTTGTAATCATATGCTTATCTTATTAAAGTGTGTGTGTGTGTGTGTGTGTGTGTGTGTGTGTGTGTGTGTGTGTGTGTGTGTGTGTGTGTGTGTGTGACCTTTAGATATCAATTTTCTTGTTTTGTAAAAATTCTTGTTCAGCCTCCATATCTAGCCATTATTCTTATTTTCTTTCTATTCTTTATTTCTACTTTCTTGAATCGTTTGTTTGCACAGGACCATCTTGGCACCACTCCAGGTAGCCACAATAGTGTTTGGGAAACTGAATTTATTTCCGATATGCTTTAGGATTTGTTAAGTCTTGTTTCTTCATTGTCCTCCACCTTCTCAAACTCGACCACCCACGCTACATAATCATTTCACGGCAACACCTGAACCAGCCTGGGGAGCGCACCTGTGTGTTCACCTCAGTCTCCAACACTTGTGAAGGGCAATGAATTGATTGATTGATTTAATGCCAAAAAAGGTGAATGTGCCAGACATCAGAGGTCATATGGCACTATGGCAAAGCATAAAAAGGGGAGCGGTTATAGAAAAATAGCGAAACGGTGAGGGAAGGGAAAGAAGGAGAAAGAAAGGAAGGGGAAGGGCAGTGAAGCTTCTTTTCATTTCATCTCACTGAGGACAAGCAGAGGAGCAGTGAGGGGCGGCGGGAGGAGAGGTGCCTCGCGACCAAGGCTGGGAACTAAAGTCTGGCTGTATAGTGAATACCATGCCGAGTGGACAGGTGGGCAGACACACGTGTATGTAGCCTGGTGTGTGTGTGTGTGTGTGTGTGTGCACTGCTCCTGGCAGCTGAATGACTGACGCTTATCTCTATGTAAGGAGTATCTGTTTCGATCCTTCCATACTTGACAGGATTAAAAATGTGCGACACAGACATGACGAGGGAGTAAAGGGAAGGGGCAGCCTGGCAGGGGGAGGGGGGCGTGAGGGGGGGGGAGGGCACCGCTATTTAGCTGGTGATCGTATCACACTAGTCTACCTCCCTCGAGATCACATGGGCGGGGGGAGGGAGAGCCTGGGAGCAGTGGCGGAACTGCGGGTTGGCCTGGGCGGGTACGTGCCCCCACATTTTAGGGTGGTGCCCCCCGGGGTGCCCACCCATTTCAGGACGGTGCCCCTCATTTGAATAACTAGATAAATTTGTAACATACTGAGAAAAACTAGCCAATGGTATAAATCTAAAACTTATACTCATAATGGATTTATAACAAGATGCTGCAAGAAATGTATCCATTTATATATATATATATATATATATATATATATATATATATATATATATATATACATACAGAGCTGGGCACTACATACATTGAATGTATTTAAATACTAAATACTAAATACATGGGAGAAATGTATTTAAATACTAAATACATTTTACGAATGTATTTAAATAATAAATACTAAATACATCAATTGTAGGTATTTAAATACATTTGTAAATACATTTTAAATGTACACAAATTTTAACATGTCCGAAAAAAATGGATTTCCTTAGGATTTCCTTAGATTTTGGGTTTCCTTCTCAGGCCTAAATTTCCTAAAAATATGGAAATTTCATTGCAAGTTGAAACCCTGGTTCACTGTAACATCGGGGTTGCCAGATAGTTGGGCGGGTTTATGGCCAAATTAACTGATAAAAAAGTATTAAAATTTTTATATTATTTATAAAAGTATTTAAATATTGTATTTAAATACATGACAACCAATGTATTTATGAATACATTTCTAAATACACAAATGTATTTAAATACGTATTTAAATACTGCCCAGCTCTGTATATATATATATATATATATATATATATATATATATATATATATATATATATATATATATATATATATATATATATATATATATATATATATATATATATATATATATATATATATATATATATATATATAGAGAGTCTGTGTTTGGTGGGCCGAAGGCCCACCAAACACAAGACTCTCCAGATAGTAGCCCCTTCTAGCTTTCCTGAAATCATGGATGTAGAAATGTATGTATTAACGCCTTACCCACCACCACACACCCATTCACTCACCCATTACCCATCACCCCCCACCTATTCCCTCACCCATCACCCATCACCCCCCACCCATTCACTCACCCATTACCCATCACCCTACATCAAGGTTTCCTCAATTCTCGGAACCCACTTTTTTTTTCACAATTCTCGCTAATAGGCTACCTACTACTAAAAAAAAATAAAAAAAAAATAAAAATAAAAAAGTGATCGGATCATCCCCAAAGTAGCCTTAAAATGTTCCCCTGGTCGACCTGGTTCCAAAACTGTGCCATATGATGGGATTGTGCCACTGGGGGCGGCACCTATCGCGGACACACAGACACACAGCCACACATACTTTCGCTTATATTACTATAGAAATCAATTTATAAATTAAAGGCTTTTGGCAGCAATCTTTCCCGCCTTATCACACTATTGCCTTATCTGAACACCTCTTGAGGTAAAAAAAAAAAAAAAGGGCTCACTACTAACGTGTTGGTGGTGTGTGTGTGTGTTTTATCTTTTTATATTTGTTTGCACTCAGCACTATCAACTGTTCATTCCCACGCATTTTTCTCTGCTAGATTATTTATCTCAACTGATAACTTCATTGCCTCCTCCTACCCTTCTCTCTAGAATTAATAGATTAAGAGTAGCAAGTAATTCTCTCTCTGTTAACTTCTGCCCAGCTCAGGTCCTCTCTTTCAAACTGAATTATCAATCCTTCAATCGTTTGTGATGTCTGCCCCGCTTTAAATTTTATTGATAACACGACACCGCTGTAATCATAGTGACACTGAATGTGTGCTTAAGTGCTTTATTACACACTATCCCTCCTGCCTGTGGTCTACAGGAAGATGGTTTACTACTACCATGGTCTTATGAAGTACCAGCAAAAAGTTGCGTGACGATCTATAAACAAGTAATAACCGAACCTGCTTTGAATATGGCCGTGCATGCCCTACGAAATATTCACTTTGTGCAGCAATATACCGTTCTCACCTCCTGCCAGATCAGAGACGCACACACACACAAAAAAAAACCTTAGGGCTTTATGCCTATAGACTACGTACACGTGAATCAAAAGTCGAATAGAAATATTATAGACTCGAGCAGTGCTTCATCGTCGTTGGCTTGCTGAAGCATTTTAAGGATTTGGAACTCATCGCTTTGTGCTGTCGTGTGACAATAAAGCCTAGGACAGCACAAAGCGTGGGTTTCACAGATTTCCTACAATAAGACTCCACGAGGACAAACAGACAGAAGAGCTTTGTAGAGAGAACAAAATGGATAGCTGCCTTCGGAAGAAAAAATTTAAATCCGTTTATTCACGCAAGAGTCTGTTGTGTTTACAGACACCGGACTTTTCGTAAACACACGTTTTGCCAACGGGCTTTTTGCCGAACAGACTTTTAGCCGAACGGTTTCATCAACACACGTTTTGCCGACGGAATTAGTTTCGACGGCGAA
>JACEEZ010002126.1:406077-421077 GCA_016584305.1 Chionoecetes opilio
GACAGGGAGGACTAGGAGGACAATCTTAATTATACCTGGTCAGATAGGATGCCGGTGCATAGCCTTGTTTGCCTGACCGGTCCTCCACAAACCACCAGTCGGGGGACACGGCGTGCAGCACCAACAGCACCTGCCCCGCCACCAGGCTCAGCTGCGTCCCGTCCGAGCCTCCAAAGTTGTACAGTGCGTAGTAGAACTGTGTGTGAAAGGAAAGGTGCTGTAATGGTATTGTAATGGGTATAAATGGAAGTTGTACTGGGTAGACAAATAGCAATAATGTGGGTGATGCTAAGGTGGTGGAGGGAGATGTTTTTTTTTTTTACATGACAAAGGACTGGCAAAAAAAAAAAAAAAAAAAAAAAAAAAAAAAAAAAAAAAAAAAAAAAAAAAAAAAAAAAAAAAAAAAAAAAAAAAAAAAAAAAAAAAAAAAAAATAATAATAATAAAAATAAATAAAGCCAGTTTAGTTACCAATCCCTAAGTTGATGAAGATGATGTTGAATACAGCCAAATTCCCAACATCCGACCTCCAAACATCCGACTTGTCCAAACAACCGACTTTTTTCACCACCACATTGTGTCTTGTTTTGGCCATTTATTTGACTTAGTTTTTTTTAGTTTATAGAAAACATTGATTTGTGGCTTTATTTATGCATGAATTTTACTTTCGCGTATACCACTGGATCGGCCTTCAAAAGCTGCATCTTTTATGTTCTACACCATTTTGTCCTTACGTTTATGGTTACTGTGATATCCCAACATCCGACTATTCCAATTATCCGACCTACCTTCGGTCCCCTCAAGGTCGGATAATTAATACTTAGCTGTAGTGATATTGTGTGGGAAGTACACTGGTTGTGGGTGAGTGGAATGTGGAAGAAATAATGTCAGTAATGAAAATATCTAAGATAAAGACAAATTTCCTCCCAAAGCAAATTATCCCAAACACTAAAATACAAAATGCTGAAAAAAGAAGAAATGAAAACATGGAGTCAAGATAAAACATGACCCCACGAAGTACAAATGTCATATCCTTCTGTCATGTACGAAAATAAATTGAATAGATAACATCCCAGACACACCTAAGAGCATATTTAACCCCTTCACGCCCAGAACGTAATTTCCATTGTAATTTGGGTACCATTAGACAATTTTTAGTGACTATAAGCAACATTTTATAGTTATGACCTGTTTAGTATCCTTGTCCACTAACTAATTTGGTATATTCAGTGACTTTTCGTAATTTTATGGCTCGACAACATACTTTTTTTTATAGCCAGGGAAAGATTTGGGCGTGAAGGGATTAACTACATGAAGCAATTAAGAGCTCCATTAAGACCCCCTAACCCAGCATGACACTCGTACCTGTGGCTCAGCAGACGCAGGTGCTGTGTTTTCCTGGGCATACACGATCTCCCCATCCTTGATAACCTCATAGATGGGGCTGTGGTCTGCTTCTGCTGCAGCCCCATTCTCCCTCCTGCCTCCTCTAGGACGCTGTGAAGGAGTGGAGAGCAGCGGGTGAGAAGCTGGCACACATTGACACCGCAGGGAAACTCCAACTATTTTTCAAGGAAGTAAGAATGAACCTCTAATTTTTCATAAACAATTTCTTTCTTCTAGACCAGGTTCTTCAGACTAGATTGGTTCCCAACCAATGGGTCGCGAAGGCTTGGCAGGGGGGTCGCGAAGCCTTGCTAGAAATAACTTGGGAGAATATTTTTTTAACTCATCGATTTGATTTTGTTATGCTTTTATATTTGTCTTGCTTTTGTTTCAGTGCAAAAAACGTGTTTTAATCATTATTATCATAAATGTGTGTTCCTATATGGCGGGAGGCACGAAACGAGTCTCTCTGTGGCTTGCTATTTAATTATTCTATTATGCCAAAGTTGGACCATTGCTGTAATTGCCAATCCTGCCACTAGCTGGGTGGGCTTGCTGCTGAAAACTGTGTTTGTTGAAATTATTGAAGGAATTATTGTGTTCATTTATATTTTTCGTTCTCAAATAATTAGGTTGGAGAAATTTATTTATCTATCTATTTACTTTATTATGCCAAAGTTGAACCCATGCTGTCATTTAGTTTGCTAATAAATAATTACAGAATTCATGAATCAATTTTGTTTTTATAAGTTTATTTCCCTTGCCTTCACAGAAAACAACAATGTAAATCAAGCTGCTGATAGCAAGGGGTCACGTGGGTTTCAAGATTTTGGGAAAGGGGTCGCGAGTGCAAAAACGTTGGGAACCACTGTTTTACTCTTCTAGATTGCCATCCTGCAGTCTAGTATGGTCCTACTATATAGTATTATAACTACTAGTATACTGCTACTACTAAATCTATTATTCATTACAAAAGGAAGAATATAAACATAGACGATATCAATCACCTGAAAACTGAAAGAGATAGCTTGGGAGTTCACCAAGCAAACACACACACACACACACACACACACACACACACACACACACACACACACACACACACACACACGCACACATAAATGTAGATACGGAGACGGGACCACACGAGTGAAGCTCAGGCCCTGTAAAACACAACTAGGTAAATACAACTAGGTAATTACACACACACACACACCTGGTCAATCTCCTCATAGATGTTGTTTTCCTCAGAGACGGGCGAATTATAGTCCCCAGAGAGCTGTCGGTCTAGCGGGGGGGAGTAGTAGTCCCCCACCCCATCCCGGCACTCCCCACTGGCGGTAGCAGGCAGGGGCTGTGGCTTGGCGGGAAGGGGAGGCTGAGGAACTGGCGTGGGGGCTCCAACGGATGAGTAGCGGGGCGGGGGAGGCCGGGAGAAGCCAGGTCCACGTGACACGGTGGCGGGGTCTGCCGGGAAGATGTCCTCGTAGCGGGGAGGCCCCTGCTCTGGGGGTGCGGGGGCTGGGCGGGGGACAGTGGAGGGGCGTGGAGTGGTGGGTGGTGGTGGGTGGCCGGGTGGAGCTACAGAGCCAGGTAGTGATGGTGGTGGAGCTGCAACAATGCCTCCACCTCCACTTCCGCCTCGACCTCCGCCTCCACCTTCAGGTTCCAGCAGGGGCTTCAAGCATGAGGCGCGCACGAAGCCTTTGTTATCTGCCGTAGAAAGAGGACTTCTTAACCTCTGCCACACTCTAATCCAAGGATAGTATATAGAGGAGTAGTATACTATAGAGCATAGTATACTTATTATAGTATACCATTATCCTTGGTTTAATCCCACTAAGTTACTCAAGATATGATTCACTACAAATGGAAAATAAATTACATTGGACCCTTGCAAATACGTGACATGCTAATACCGGTTTTGGAAAATCTTGAAAAATCTTCCCCCCTTTTAGTCCAACTCAATAAGGGTCTGCTATACAATCCAAGAGTTAGGTGACTATCCAATATAAAAGAACAAAAAGAACTTTCATCCAGAGAAACACACAGCATCAATGTTGTATAGTCTTACCTCCGTCATCAACAAACCATCGGTCTGTCCTGCCCAGTGGGTCTTTGTTCTTGAGCAGTGCCACGTGGTCGCCGGGGTACAGCGTCAGCTCCATCACCTCGGCCGGCGTGTGCACCTCCCGCGTCACATACACACCCTCCCTCGGGTACTGCGCCAACACCTTGGTCTTGGCCGCCTGAGTGCACAAACAGGTACGCACGTGAGGAAGTGATGGGTGTGGGATAAGCTCTCATACACACTGATACAATCAATCAATCATTGGGGGCATACGCCGGGGGGCGCGTCGCCTCGCCCACCCTACGACGCCACTCCCGGGGGTCACCACGCGCGAGTCCCCATGCAGGCTCCCTTCCCATACCAAGCAACTCTCGACAAGAAACATCAACTTGCCCCAGCCACGAGACTTGTGGGCGCCCCCTTGGCCTCCTCCACGCCGGATTGTCTCTTACAGATACAACCCGGTGGGAAGGATCGGTTTCAGGGTAGCGTGCCACATGCCAATATAGCCCAAGTTGGCGCTGACGGACTATGCACGTAATAGGCCTCGATTCAGTCTCACGGTGCAATCGCTGATTTGACACATAATCATGCCAGCGATACCCCCTCTACATACCACACTGATACACATGCACGAAAATGAAGCATGATAAAGAAACATGTATGTATAAATTTCTGAAAAATGTTTTAAAATACATTCTCACACACACACACACACACACACATATACACAATTATTTCTTATATATACATAGTCGAGCACGCTACAGAGAATGGTAGAACAGACTTACCTCTGCATGTTCTTTCCTGGCTGCACTCCCATCTAGACTTTTCCTGACACGAGTCTTGGCCGCCCGGGGAAGCGACGCCCACTGCTGGCACTCGGGCGGGATGAAACTGAGCTGCCGGAACTCCCCCACCTGCTGCAGATACTTCACCCGGAACTGTGTGAGCATGTCCTCCTCCTCACCCAGCAGTGCCAGTCCCAGAGTCTGAAACACACCCACCAACCCACCATTTCAGCAACCTATCCACCATTTCAGCAACCAACCCACCATTTCAGCAACCTATCCACCATTTCAGCAACCAACCCACCATTTCAGCAACCTATCCACCATTTCAGCAACCTATCCACCATTTCAGCAACCTATCCACCATTTCAGCAATCTATCCACCATTTCAGCAACCTATCCACCATTTCAGCAATCTATCCACCATTTCAGCAACCTATCCACCATTTCAGCAACCTATCCACCATTTCAGCAATCTATCCACCATTTCAGCAACCTATCCACCATTTCAGCAACCTATCCACCATTTCAGCAACCTATCCACCATTTCAGCAATCTATCCACCATTTCAGCAACCTATCCACCATTTCAGCAATCTATCCACCATTTCAGCAACCTATCCACCATTTCAGCAACCTATCCACCATTTCAGCAATCTATCCACCATTTCAGCAATCTATCCAGCATTTCAGCAACCTATCCACCATTTCAGCAACCTATCCACCATTTCAGCAATCTATCCAGCATTTCAGCAACCTATCCACCATTTCAGCAACCTATCCACCATTTCAGCAATCTATCCACCATTTCAGCAACCTATCCACCATTTCAGCAACCTATCCAGCATTTCAGCAACCTATCCACCATTTCAGCAACCTATCCACCATTTCAGCAATCTATCCAGCATTTCAGCAACCTATCCACCATTTCAGCAACCTATCCACCATTTCAGCAATCTATCCACCATTTCAGCAACCTATCCACCATTTCAGCAATCTATCCACCATTTCAGCAACCTATCCACCATTTCAGCAATCTATCCACCATTTCAGCAACCTATCCACCATTTCAGCAACCTATCCACCATTTCAGCAATCTATCCAGCATTTCAGCAATCTATCCACCATTTCAGCAACCTATCCACCATTTCAGCAATCTATCCACCATTTCAGCAACCTATCCACCATTTCAGCAATCTATCCAGCATTTCAGCAACCTATCCACCATTTCAGCAATCTATCCACCATTTCAGCAACCTATCCACCATTTCAGCAACCTATCCACCATTTCAGCAATCTATCCACCATTTCAGCAACCTATCCACCATTTCAGCAACCTATCCACCATTTCAGCAATCTATCCAGCATTTCAGCAACCTATCCAGCATTTCAGCAACCTATCCAGCATTTCAGCAACCTATCCACCATTTCAGCAACCTATCCACCATTTCAGCAACCTATCCAGCATTTCAGCAACCTATCCACCATTTCAGCAATCTATCCACCATTTCAGCAACCTATCCACCATTTCAGCAACCTATCCACCATTTCAGCAACCTATCCACCATTTCAGCAACCTATCCACCATTTCAGCAACCTATCCACCATTTCAGCAACCTATCCACCATTTCAGCAACCTATCCACCATTTCAGCAACCTATCCACCATTTCAGCAACCTATCCACCATTTCAGCAACCTATCCACCATTTCAGCAACCCACCATCCCAGCAACCAACAAAACAACCATTTCAAGCCGTCATCCTAGCTGTCATTAGGGTACTGCGTAGTGTAGAGGTAGCACGCTCGGCTCACAACCGAGAAGCCCCGGGTTCGATCCCCGGGCGGAGCAGAGACAGAGGGGCTGTTTCCTTAAAACCCGAGCCCCTGTCCACCCAGCAGTGAATGGGTACCGGGTGTTAGCCGGGGGATGTGACCCGCCTCCCGGGGTGATGGCTTCGGCCAACACCAAGGATGAATGATAAGAATGTTGATATGGAGACGGGGCCATACGAGTGCAGCTCAGGCCCTGTAAAATACAACTAGATGAACTATAGTCTATTTTTTTTAACAAGGCAAAAAATCCATTCTATCTTAAGGTCTCGTGCTTAAAAATATGCCTATGTTTACCTGATAATATGGTTAACTATGATAAAATACAGCTGACATTTAGAAAAAGCATAGTATTCCCTTCTCCTGGCATCAAATATCAGTCAGTAAGCAGCAAGGGGTCAGGATTTTTTGCCTCGTTAAAAAAAATAGACTATAGATGATGAATTCACTCAACGCCTACAGTGTGATCACATTTTCCAGCATTTGCTCTTCGTTACAAGCACTACAGGAGTAATGAATGTAAATAAGCCTTTTTCCATGATGACAGTTCTTATCATTTTCAGCCTTGATGAACTCATTAGTTGTGATCCACTCACCAAGAAACTTCCTCACTCTATCATATTGCACGAATTTATGCAGGAGTTATTAATTTATAGAATGTGAGTAAAAGATTACCTTCAAGAAAGCCACCAAGTTACCTGTGTTTATATAAGTATGTATAATGTATGTGCGTATTATTAACTATTTGGGTGGGTGTGAGGCTACATGTCAGGAGCCACCGACTGACTCCTTCCTCCAACAAGACTCACTTCAACACTGTCCTATTCCTTGATCCTTACCACCACCACCACCACCACCTCCACCATCACCACTACCACCACCACACCACTTCCCATTCACACACAACACACACACACACATTCATGATAGACTAATACACAGTGCAAATATTCCTACCACATTCTACCAATTTATAGACAAGTCTCCCTTACACACACACACACACACACAGAGTGAACACATGGACAAGGCGTAAAGGTGGCAACACTGAGAGGTGGGTTTCATCCTCAGAGCAAACAAGAATCTGCTGGAGAGGTTACATAACACACTTGATCAAGATACTTCTCCCTTATTGATCAATTTTGACCTTGAAATATTAGTTAGTTAGTGCGGAGTCAATAGGGAGCTTTAAAAGGAGGCTAGATAATTTAATGGATGGGGATGAAAGGTGAATGTAGGTAGTGTAACTACCACGTGAAGGTCTCGTGGTCTCTTGTAGCTTCCTTATTTTCTTATGTTCTTATTAACACCTGCCACACCAAAATTTCATTATCTCTCCTAAGTATACTTGATCTCTGTCCTTCATAGTACCTATCATACATTTTTCCTGGTATGTGGTACACACAGGCAAACATTTTAATGAAACACCAAAACAAAGGAAATTGACATCATTCACTACATATACAATCCTGACCTGGAAAGCATTATTTTCCTCATCCTACTCCTCTGCCGACCTACCTTCCTTATCCCTCCTTCCCTCCCTGCCTCCCTGCCTGCCTCCCTCCCTCCCTCCCTCCCATCCACTCTTCTTCATCCCCACTTGACCTCTCACTTTTCTCACTCTCTCTGCTCTGTCCCAAACTGCACATTCCAAGAAGCAAAATATTTCTGCTGATAAGAGTCCAGAGTAAATAAGCAATGGAAGTGGTGAGGAAATTTGCGAGATGGTTTAACATTTTGTGGTACAGATTTTTGTACATAACATAACACCTGCGCCTTAGATAATGTCAAACCATCTCGCAAATTTCCTCACCACTTTCATTGATTATTAACTCTAGACTTTGGGCTGATATACGTTTTTCTTGAGCTATTGTGTATGTATTAAGGTATATTCTCTCTCTCCCTCTATTGCAAAGGAACAGGTCTCTCTCTCCTCTCTCTCTCTTCTTCCTCTCTCTCCTCTCTCTCTCCTCTGTGCATGATGACAATACAAGCTACTGAACAGTATCTCATCTAATATTACTGAAAATTCGGGAAAAAAAGAATAAGACGAAAAAAGTAGACAGAGCACTGAGCGGAGAGAAGAGAGAAGAGAGCTCGAGAGAGAGAAGCGAGAAGGGCGGCAAGAGGAGCGAGCGAAGGCAGGGAGAGCGATGAGAGCAGAGAGAGAGGAGAGCGAGAGACGGAGCGAGAGAGCGAGAGCGAGAGAGCGAGAGCGAGAGAGCGAAGCGAGAGCGAGAGCGAGAGAGCCGAGACGAGAGAGCGAGCGAGATTGCGAAGCAAGAGCGAGAGAGAGAGAGCGAGAGAGACGAGAGCGAGAGAGAGAGAGCGAGAGCGAGAGAGCGAGAGAGCGAGAGAGCGAGAGAGCGAGAGAGAGCGAGGAAGAGAGCGAGAGAGAGCGAGCGAGAGAGGCGAGAGAGAGCGAGCGAGAGAGCGAGCGAGAGAGAGCGAGAAAGCGCGAGAGCGAGAAAGCGCGAGAGCGAGAAAGCGGAGAGCGAGCGCGAGAGCGAGAGAGAGCGAGCGCGAGACGAGAGAGCGCGAGAGCGAGAAAGCGCGAGAGCGAGAGAGAGCGAGCGAGAGAGCGAGAAAGCGCGAGAGCGAGCGCGAGAGCGAGAGAGAGCGAGCGAGAGAGCGAGAAAGCGCGAGAGCGAGAGAGAGCGAGCGCGAGAGCGAGCGCGAGAGCGAGAGAGAGCGAGCGCGAGAGCGAGAGAGAGCGAGCGCGAGAGCGAGAGAGAGCGAGCGCGAGAGCGAGAGAGAGCGAGCGCGAGAGCGAGAGAGAGCGAGCGCGAGAGCGAGAGAGAGCGAGCGCGAGAGCGAGAGAGAGCGAGCGCGAGAGCGAGAAAGCGCGAGAGCGAGCGCGAGAGCGAGCGCGAGAGCGAGCGCGAGAGCGAGAGCGAGCGAGAGAGCGAGATACCTTAATACGTAGAGTACACAATAGCTCAAGAAAAAAGTACTTCAGCCCAAAGTCCAGAGTAAATAATATAATCAATGAAAGTGGTGAGGAAATTTAGAAGTAGTCCCGTGCTCTCACCTGGGCAAGGTTGAGATAGAGGCGGGCCAGGTGTCCTTGGAGGTACATGCGGGCGGAGATGAGGGAGCGCGTGGCGAGACTCAGCACCTCGATGCCCGTCCTGGTGAGCACTGGCAGGTCCATCATCAGCTGGGTGTTGAGGGCGCTATAGGTTCCCTGGGCTTGTGACAGCTCTTCCTCCAACTGAAAAGACACACGATACATAAGAACATAAGAAAATAAGGAAGCTACAAGAGTCCTTTACATAAGAACATAAGGAAGCTACAAGAGTCCTTTACATAAGAACATATAGAAGCTACAAGAGTCCTTTACATAAGAACATAAGGAAGCTACAAGAGTCCTTTACATAAGAACATAAGGAAGCTACAAGAGTCCTTTACATAAGAACATATGGAAGCTACAAGAGTACTTTACATAAGAACATAAGGAAGCTACAAGAGTCCTTTACATGAGAACATAAGGAAGCTACAAGAGTCCTTTACATGAGAACATAAGGAAGCTACAAGAGTCCTTTACATAAGAACATAAGGAAGCTACAAGAGTCCTTTACATAAGAACATAAGAAAATAAGGAAGCTACAAGTCCTTTACATAAGAACATAAGGAGGCTACAAGAGTCCTTTACATAAGAAAATAAGGAAGCTACAAGAGTCCTTTACATAAGAACATAAGAAAATAAGAAAGCTACAAGAGTCCTTTACATAAGAACATAAGAAAATAAGGAAGCTACAAGAGGCCGTGAGACCTACATGTGGTAGTTCCTGTTACAAGGTTAGGTATCACTTAGGCTTTGCGTCTTTCTATACTTTCACTATATAAGGTCATAATAGAGGTTCGGCCCAATAAATTTTTACCTATTGTCATTTTTTTTGCCCTTGGCCAGTCCTTTGTGATGTAAAAAAAAAAAAGGAAAAAAAACAGCCCTTGGCCAGTCCTTTGTGGGGAGAAAAAAAGAAAAAGAAAAAAAAACTACCCCTTAGCCAGTCAGTCCTGTTAGGGGGGGGGGGTAGGACAGCCCTTAACCAGTCTTTTGTGATGTATAAAAAAAAAAAAAAAAAAAAAAAAAAAAAAAAAAAAAAAAACTAGCCCTTAGCCAGTCAGTCCTGTTAGGGAAAAAAAAAAAAAAAAAAACTTGAAACAGCCAGTCAGTCCTTTGTTATGTAATAAATAAATAAATAAATATAATAAATAAATAAAAGCGACGCCGCCACTCACAATGCGGGTCCGTGTGGGGTCCCTGTTGCGGTCCAGCTTGTACTGAGCGTTGTCGTAGTCGAGCAGCTTGTCGTTGCGCTTGAGGATGAGTCTGTCAGGCACCTCACACAGCCTCGTGAGCTCCTTGGTGGGCAGCAACACTCGCTGCCTCACAAAGTTGTCCTGCAGGGAAGACACAGATCCTTCACAGCCTTTTTGAGATTGATTGATTGATTGATTGTAATGCCAAAAAAAGGGGGAAATGTGTCAGACATCAGAGGTCATATGGCACTATGGCAAAGCATAAAAATGGGAGGGGTTTACCCCTCCCATTAGGGAAGGGGTAGGGAAGCTACCCCTTCCATCATGTCACTACTTTCACCTTTACACCACTAAAACTATAACCTCTCCTCCTTCATTTCCATTATTAATTAACTCTAATTTACTTACTTACAGCTTAATTAACAAGGGAAGTAAATTATTCATTACCGGAGAAACAAACTTAAATGAGGTAATTAACAGCACCATAATTTTTTCTATTTACTTTTTGTTTTGTTTTTGCTTTATTTAAGTAAGTAAGTAAATAGAGTAGATAAATAGATAAATAGAGTAGATAGAGTAATCTAAGTAATTACTAGTGTCATTACTTACAAAACTCTCAAACAGTCTTCCGGCAGAGTCCGTGGCCACCCTATGCACGGCCTCCACCTCGGGGCCGGGCTTCAGGAGGGTGTCTACCAGGCCCTTGGCCACACCCAGCTCCCCCCGGTGCCTGGCCTTCAGTCCCTGCAGCAGAGCCTCCAGGTTCTGGGCCACGGCCATCGTCCACCGCTGCACCGCCCGGAACTTGGCCACCTCCTCGTCAAACTCAAGGTCTTTGGTCTGTCGGATGAGAAGGATTTGTTTTCGTAGCTCGAAACTTCCTGAGTCAACATTTTATGGTTTATATGCCAATAAAAGCGGATTTTTATGAGGATTCCAACGCTACCATTATAATTTTAATATGGCCATTATGGCCAGCTCGGGACACGTTTTAAAGGGACGACAATCCGCGCGCACAGGCTGCCTGCTGAATGGAAACTGACACACAAGCCCTTATCATTTCACATCCACTCACACGAAAGAGTTGACAATTAGTTTATTTTATAGGTCTAGGTTGTATCTTTGATGTAGAATATTTTGACGCAATTCTGATAAATACTTTATTTTTACGTCAAAAGCTCAGATTGCAGACGGGCCCGTTTTGACGCGATCGCGTCACCGTGCGTGAAAGGGTTAAAGGAGATATGAAAGAAAAATAGGAGTTTGTGAGGCTATAATAGAAAAACGAAGGATATTAGAGGTAAGGTGAAAAAATATAAGTTTGGGAGGTATTGATTAAAGGGGAAACTAAAGGAATACAAAGAAGTTTCTGAGGTTGAAGTTAGTAAGTGGGAAGTTAAGTCATTAGTAGTGAGGCAGGAAAATAAAATGTGATGATGACGGTTGTAAAATAATGAGTGAATAACGTAATGTAAAATAATGAGTGAATAACGTAATGTAAAATAATGAATGAATAATGTAATGTAAAATAATGAATGTACGTCAAATGAGGCGCTTATTTCAGAAAGTTGATAAGCGCCATCAATAAAAAACTAAGAAAATGGCTTCAAAATGTTTCTCAAAATGTTCAAAATGTCATATCTTTTGAACATTGAAACATTTTGAAGCCATTTTCTAAGTTTTTTATTGATGGCGCTTATCAACGTTCTGAAATAAGTGCCTCAAATGTAAATGCCGTACCTGCACCATGATTCCCAGCATCTCGGAGACCAGCGTGGACAGCCGGGCGGACTTCTTGGCCACCGAGTGAAGGGAGACTCGCTGCATCTTGCTCTGCAGCGACTGGTCACTCTCCACTCGGTACTTATTGACTGGGTGGACAGACAGACAGACAGGTGTTATGTTCTCTGTGTATAAGTGTGTGCGAGTATGCCTGTATTTATCTTCATTTTCAAGTTATAAGAACATAAGAACATAAGAAAATAAGGAAGCTACTAGAGGCTGAGACCTACACGTGGTAGTTCCTGTTACCTAACACTACCTACATCCACCTTTCATCCCCATCCATGAATGTATCTAGCCTCCTTTTAAAGTTCCCTAATGACTCCGCACTAACTACCTGTCTACTGAGTCCATTCCAATCATTTACCACCTATTTGTGAAGCAGTTTTTCCCTATTTCTTTTCTAAATCTACGCTTTTCCAGCTTGAATCCGTCACTTCTTGTTCTTCTAATTATATACTACTTAGGTTATGTAGGGCGGTCAGGGATAACTTTTACATAGCAGGTATGAATCAAAAGCATATCTATCTAAACACTCTATCTATATGAGGCGCTTTTTTCAGAAAGTCAATAAGCGCTATCAATAAAAAAAACTAAGAAAATGGCTTCCAAATGTTTCAATGTTCAAAAGATATGACGTTTTGAACATTGAAACATTTTGAAGCCATTTTCTTAGTTTTTTATATTGATAGCGCTAATCGACTTTCTGAAATAAGCACCTCATATAAACTGTACCAAAGACTACTCTATTCTACTACTCAATTTATTCTACTACTACAAATTAATACTACTCGGACTTGCTACTCGTGCCCTGCGCCAACCCGCCCATGACCAGTGGAGGCCAGTTTTGCGATTCCTGCCATTTTAGAATATCACCCCTATTTCCCTTCCTAAGGTTTATCAGTATATATGATATACCGTTATCTTCGTAACTGTTTGTTCTATAATATTATCAAATAAAAAACAGTAAAATACACTAAAGAAATGCCATTATGAGAGAGTGAAGAAATATGCATGACCTCAATATATACTTAAACTCTTCGCCATTTAATATTTTGCGAGAAAACATTTTAGATGCTAGCAATAGAAAGAAGCGGATTTTCATTAGCTTTCCATTGATATATTTCGTTTTCTGATAAATGAATTACCACCATGCCTAAATTAGCGTTAACTAAAAAAATAACATCAATCGTATCGGCAAGTAAAAAAGTGTTCCATGAATACAGCAGACTATGGCATATCAGTATAAATGATACACTGTTATCTTCGTGAATGTTTGTTCTATAATATTATCAAATAAAAAACTGTAAAATACACTAAAGAAATTCCATTATGAGACTGAAGAAATATGCATGAACTTATATTCACTTAAACTCATCGCAATTTGATATTTTGCGTGAAGATTTTTTACATGCAACATATCAATAGAAGCAGAATTTAATTAGCTTTCCATTGCTATATTTCATTTTCTGATAAATGAATTAGAACCATGCATAAATTAGCGTTAACTAAATAAATAAAATCATCCATCGGGTAATTATCCCGATAGATGATGTTATTTTTTTAGTTAACGCTAATTTATGCATGGTTATGATTCATTTATCAGAAAACGAAATATAGCAATGGAAAGCTAATGAAAATCCGCTTCTTTCTATCGCTTGCATCTAAAATGTTTTCTTGCAAAATATTAAATGGCGATGAGTTCAGGTGAATATTAAGTTCATGCATATTTCTTAACTCTCTCATAATGGCATTTTTTTATTGCATTTTACAGTTTTTTATTTGATAATATTATAGAACAAACATTTACGAAGATAACGGTATATCATATATACTGATAAAACATAGGAAGGGAAATGGGAGTGATGTTCGAAAATGGCAGGAATCGCAAAACTGGCCTCCACTGGAAATAGCCCAAAATGAGTAGCAAGTCCAGTATAGCGTAGTCTTTGACTCTACCCTCCCACTTTACAGGGGGAGGGTAAGGGAGGGGTGGGGGGTCATCCTATTGCACTCCCAGCATCCATTCTCCTCTCATCATGCTCTGCCTCTCTCTGCTTCAAGGCAACAGACATGTGTAAATTGTGTATATAAAAAAAGTAAAAAAATATTAGTCATAAAAAAGTTATAGTGGTTCGGTACCCTCTGCTCCCGCCATGTTCGACCTGTCTCTGGTTCAAGGCAACAAACATGTGTATATAAAAAATGCAAAAATATAATACTGTAGTTATAAAAAAAAGTTATAGCTGTGCAGTACCCAGGCAAGGCAACAAACATGTACATAAGAAAAGTCAAAAAAAGTATAAAAAAAGTTATAGTGGTTCAGTAGCCTACCCTCTGCTCTCGCCATGTTCTACCTGTCTCTGCTTCAAGGCAACAAACAGGTGTATACAAAAAATGTAAAATAATAATACTGTAGTTGTAAAAAAAAGTTATAGTTGTGCAGTACCCTGGCAAGGCAACAAATGTATATAACAGTAAAAAAAAAGTCAAAAAATATATATAGTTGTGCAGTACCCAGGTAAGGCAACAAATGTATATAAAAAAAAGTCAAAAAGTTAAAAAAAGTAAAAAAAAAGTCAAAAAGTCAGTCAAAAAAGTCAAAAAGTTAAAAAAAGTCAAAAAAAAGTCAAAAAGTTAAAAAAAGTCAAAAAAAAGTCAAAAAGTCAGTCAAAAAAAGTCAAAAAGTCAAAAAAATTCAAAAAAATTCAAAAAGTCACAGTCAAAAAAAGTCAAAAAAAGTCAAAAAGTCACAGTCAAAAGAAGTCAAAAAGTCAAAAAAAGTCAAAAATATATATAGTTGTGCAGTATCCAGGCAAGGCAACAAATGTATATAAAAACAAGTAAGAAAAAAGTATGAAAAAAGTAATAGTGG
>JACEEZ010002126.1:426077-461077 GCA_016584305.1 Chionoecetes opilio
AGTAGCGGAGTATCGCGTATCAAACTAGCGGGAAAAGAGTATCGCAGTGTCGTTATCGCACTACAAAAAAAAAGTATCGCGCCCACCTCTGAAAATAAGTAACACCTCGAAATAAGTAGAACCTGACCTAGCTCACCCCCCCGCCGATCCTTACTTATTTACCACAAAATACTCCTTTGTAAGTGATTAACCAGGACGTGTGTGGTACTGTGGTTGCTGGAGGTACTGGAGGAGACAGGAGAGAAGAGAGGAAGGCATTGGAGGTACCGTAGAGAAGGGAGGAAAACATTAGTGTAGTTATTATTAGTAAGAGCAAGGCATTGAGTGACCTAGCTCTGTACACGTCTTATGTCTATGTTAGTGTGCTTTTATGTATGACAAGGCAGGTGAAGGGATTATCTTGTTAAAAACTTCCATCTCTGTCTCTCTCGATGCGTCTTCTTCTTGTGACCTTTGACGCTTAGTATCGCTTCATAGGTTCTCTTCAAACTTTGTCTGCTTCGTTAACAGATTTGTCAACTCTTCCCTTGTCTATTTCACCTGGGATACTAAAACATTTTCATTTGTTTTGGTCTGAGTGAGTGAGGGAGTCAGCTGATGGTTGTGTGACAGTGTTATACGGCAATAAACGCTGTCACAATGCCTTCCTCTCTTCTCTCCTGTCTCCTCCAGTACCTCCAGATACCACAGTACCACACACGTCATGGTTAATCACTTATAAATGAGTATTTTGTGGTAAATAAGTAAGGAACGGCGGGGGTGTAAGGTAAGGTGCTACTTACTTCGAGGCGTTACCTATCTTATGCGACACCGGCTGCTCCTGTAGAGAAAAGAAAACACACACACACACACACACACAACACACACAAAAAAAAAAAAAAAAAAAAAAAAAAAAAAAAAAAAAAAGCGTGTAGCCTACAAAGCAGCGCGAAGTCGGGGATATAATGCGCGAAAGTCGGGATGGTAAGAATTTAGGACTCGGCGCGAAACTCGAGGATCGCAAAACTAGCATAGCGTGAAACTCGGGAGGGTAGTGTATAAAATTATGAAATGAAACCTCATTCTTTGTGTACTATTTTGGTGTCCTCTTAACCCCTTCACGTCCAGATCTTTCCTTGGCTATATAAAATTGTCTGTTCTTAGCCATAAAATTACGAAAAGTAACTAAAAAACACACAAATTAGTTAGTCGACATGGATACTAAATAGGTCATATCTACAAAATATTGCTTGTATTCACTAAAAATCGTCTAATGGTAGCATAATTACAATGGAAATTACGTTCTGGGTCTCAAGGGGTTAATGGTGACTCAGTATGGGTAAAGTGCTCATTTGAATCTACATATTTACTAATTGTTCTCATGTTATATTCTTATTTACTCTTTTCCTGTGATAGATTTCTGTGATATGATTCTGTGTGTGTATTCATCTAGTTGTATTCATCCAGTTGTATTTTACAGGGCTTGAGCTACACTCATATGGCCCCGTCTCCATATCTACATTTTATCATTCATCCTTGGTGTGTGTGTGTATGTGTGTGTGTGTGTGTGTGTGTGTGTGTGGAAATGGGATTTGTATCTATATACATTATTTTAGTATTATGGGTAAAGTTTTTGTTCTTTGTTTTGTTATGTTTAGTCATCTTGTTTTGCAAATGTTGTTTTTTGTGGTTTATATATGGACCATGGACCATGACAACAATTGCTGCATTGTATATTTGTATTTTTTGTGGTCAATAAATATATAATCTAATCTAATCTGTGTGTGTGTGTTAACCCCTTCACGCCCAGATCTTTCCTTGTTGTATGTATGTTGTCTGTTGTTAGCCATAAAATTACGAAAAGTAGCTTAATATACCAAATTAGTTAGTCAACAAGGATACCAAATAGTTCATATCTACAAAATATTGCTTATATTCACTAAAAATTGTCTAATGGTACCCAAATTACAATGGAAATTATGTTCTGGGTCTCAAGGGGTTAAGGGGAAGTCAGCCATGCGTGCCTTACCCTGGGGGGCGATGGAGTAGTAGTGGTCCCCCTGATCCTCGGTGTCCGGGAGTCTGGGGGGCGGGGGGGGAGCCGGCCGCTGGGGTACCAAGCCCGACGAGGTGGTTCTCAAACTGATTTCTGCATCAAAAAAAAAAAAAATGTCATCACTATAAATATAGTCTTTCCAATGTATCATGTCACTTTAGTCGCTATCATTTCTACCCATTACCATTACTATAATTATAAATATATATGAGGCGTCCCGCATTAGAAGGGCCGCTCAGACCATTCTGCCAAAATCGATATTACAGTGTATATCACTCTATTGAGGTCTTAACTTTCGTCTGGGAGTGGATGAGTGTCCTGTTTTTTTTTTTGTTTTTTTTTTTTGTTTTTTTTTTTTGTTGTTGTTTTTGTTTTTTTTAGTAGTAGTGATAGTAATATAAGATGTAATTTTTTTTAATAGTTACTACTACTACTAGTAGTTTTAATACTACTCCTACTACTACTAGAGGGTAACTGGATGAGCGGCCCTTAAGCCAACGCACTGTTTCTTCACCATTTTTTCCACTTTATGTTATTGTTAATATTGTTATTTTGTGTTTTTATGTTCCAATATTAACGAATTACCATTATTGTGCAGTATTAAAAAAAAAAAGCACTCAAACTTCGGTGAACTTCCGAAACCATAACACAGTATGCCATAACTATGCAAAAATTTGGTAGTGAATATCACGATCTCGAACATTTTTTGAGGCCATCGTGATTGTGATTGCCTACCAGTTATTTTGAGACTAAGTTCATTGTCATAGCATAATTAATAAGAAAGTTATGGTTGTCAGAAGTTCGCCAAACTTTGAACGCATTTTTCTCACTTTTTTATTTTGGCGCGAGCGGCCCTTCTAATGCGGGACGCCTCATATATACATTCCTACTCTCCCCCTATGGTGAGCAAACAATACCTCCCTCACAAAGGGGGAAACAAAACTACCACTTTACTAACAATTGAGAGGGTGATTGGTGGATAATTTCCACAAGTGACTTGATAAAGTGGAGACTATAACTTGCTTCATCATGAGTTACTTTGCTACATCAATAATATTAAAGTTTTTTAATATAAACATTTATATACCGCATTTTAGGGCTTATAAGACGCTGCATCTTGGAAGACACACCCTAATTTTGGAAAGAAATTTCTAAGATAAAAATATAAAAATAAACAGATTTTCTACTGGTAGGCGGGAGTGAAATCTACCAATTTTCTCAGTAGGCGGTGGTCCGTCTTTCTGTTGCTCTGTTCCTATGTTCTTTGGCATATCATAAAACTTTTAGCTTGAATGCGATAGTATTAGTAAATAGTTTTGATGAATTCGCCATGGGTGATAATTTCCAGCACTGAAAAGAGCTTGCGATACGTGTAACAGCCTCTAGGTAAATGATACATCAACACTAGCAGACGATAGATAGCGCTGTCTTTGAGGCGAAACGTAAACATCATACCGTGTGGACAGATTAGTTGATTTGAATGTCTTATGGTATTTTAAATACTTGTAACAGGTAAGTACTGAGGAAGTACTCTGTGTAGTACTACAGCATTAGTCTTGGAAGACGCACAAGTATTTTTCAGGGTATTTTTTTGGGGAAAAAGTGCATCTTATAAGCCGTAAAATACGGTACTCATTACCAAAGGTGGGCATTCCGCAATTTTTGTCCACAATTCCGCAACTTGCGGAATGGTAATTCGGTTGCGGAATTGCACAATTACGGATGCCTGAAAAAAATGCAGAATTGCGGGTTGCGGACCGCCAAAATTTTGAAACGCAATCGCAATCATTGTGACGGTCACCACCTTCAAAGTGGCAAGTGCCCGCGTGAACATAAGTTTCCACCAAATATTGTGGAGGCGACACTGCCAGCTGCCAACTTGCCAAGTGTAGCACAGTCACTCAGTCAGTGCGTGCTGGAACTTGGGATTGAGAGCGTGTACGCTGGCCGTGTGTGTGATTAGTTGCCAACCTCCACATGCTGAACCAGAAGAAGTGGGAGGAGGAGGAGGAGGAGGAGGAGGAAGAGGAAAATTAGTAGATTACTTAGATAATTAGTGATTACTAGCCAGTAGACTGTGAAGTGTAAAAGTAAAGAAAAACACTAAAAGAGACAGACTTAATTGTGAAGGACAAGTAACAAGTATAGACAGAAACAGAATAGGAATACAGAAGTATTAAACACTAATAAAGAGTCTAGAGACATTTTTTGTTTTAATTGTAGGTGTTTAAAGAGTCTAAAGATGTTTAAGAGTCTAGAGACATTTTTTGTTTTAATTGTAGGTGTTTAAGAGTCTTGAGATGTTTAAGAGTCTAGAGACATTTTTTGTTTTAATTGTAGGTGTCAAAATGAGTTGGCGGAATTGCGAATGCGAAAAGGCCTATCTGAAAAAAATTGCGGAATTGCGATTGCGGACTGGTGCAGGTCGGAATTGGAAAAAAAATTGCGATGCCCACCTCTGCTCATTACCCTATGTAGGCTACATCTCGAAGCCACCCTCCCAGTTTGTGAGAATCAGACATGTAAATCCTAATGAATAAAGAAACTTAACTTATAATGGAAACAAAATACTAATTAAAAGCAATTCCTCTCTCTCGCTCTCTCTCTCTCTCTCTCTCTCTCTCTCTCTCTCTCTCTCTCTCTCTCTCTCTCTCTCTCTCACTGTATCTCTGTTTCTCTCTCACTGTATCTCTGTCTGTTTCTCTCTCTCTCTCTCTCTCTCTCTCTCTCTCTCTCTCTCACCTGAGGAGTATGTTGCTTCATTGGCCACGGACAGCTGAGACACATCATCGGGAAAGTTAGCAGCACCGTTACAGCTGTCATGGAGTGGTGTTCCTGAGGCAGCACCCACCTCCACCTCCCTGGCCTGGCTCCTCCTACGCTTCTTCTTCACTTTAGAGTATACTGGTTCGGTGGCAGGCTGTGGTTGTGGTTGATTGGAGTACTGTGGTTGGGTGGGAGGCTGTGGTTGTGGTTGATTTGAGTACTGTGGTTGAGTAGGAGGCTGTGGTTGTGTTTGGGTAGCAGGCTGTGGTTCGGGTGGATTGGAGTACTGTGGTTGGGTGGCAGGCTGTGGTTCGGGTTGATTGGAGTATTGTGGTTGAGTAGAAGGCTGTGGTTGTGGTTGTGGTTGGGTGGGAGTCTGTGGTTGAGTAGAAGGCTGTGGTTGTAGTAGTGGTTGGGTGGGAGTCTGTGGTTGACTGTGTACCTGTGATGGGCTGTAGGGAGGCTTAACCACTGCAGCAGCTTCTGAATCTGACTGTAAAGAGTTGGTTCTGGTGTATATTTTTGTCCGAGCAGGAATGAGTGGCTGTGGGGCGGACCGGGTGAAGGTGAAGGCCCTACTTCTTGTGGTGGGTGTTGGGGTTGTGGTTGTAGGGGTTGTGGCTGCAGTGGTTGCAGGGGTTGTGGCTGCAGTGGTTGTAGGGGTTGAGGGTGCAGTGGTGGTTGTAGAGGATGTAGTTACAGTGGTGGTTGTAGAGGTTGTGGTTGTAGTGGTGGTGGAGGCTGTCATGGGGAGAGGCGAGGCTGTTGCCCTGTGAGTTCTATGGAGTGCTTGATGAGAGTTTGTAGGTTTCTTACTGAGTCCCGGGGCAGCACTGGTCCCTGCAGGAGTCATCTTGCTTTGTCTGGGGAGAACAGTTGGCTTTGGCTTCCCTGGGTTTTGTTGAGTCTCTACCTGCCTGTGTTCTGCTGGGGAGACCTCCCTCTCTGTGAAGACACTGTTACCACTCTTCTCTGGCCGAGCCACAGCCACAGAGGCCTTGGTGGTGAGGTCTAGGGAAGCCATGTTCCTTGCAAGCACCTGCTCCACACTCTGCTTCTTGATGAGTCCAAAGTCGTCCTTGTTGTACGAGCGTCGCTTCCAAGATGCGCTGAAGGGAGAGGAGCTCCTGGAACGCTGGTGCACAGAGTCCTGGTGTGACACTCTTGACCGCTGCTCTCCACCTGTGTCTGAGGTGGAGTCTGTGACTTGATCCTGTGACTCCCTCACCTCTGGAGACTCTGGCTCGGTGGAGTCTGTGACTTGATTCTGTGACTCTCTCACCTCTGGGGACTCTGGCTCGGTGGAGTCTGTGACTTGATTCTGTGACTCCCTCACCTCTGGGGACTCTGGCTCGGTGGAGTCTGTGACTTGATTCTGTGACTCCCTTACCTCTGGGACCTCTGGCTCCTTGAGGAGGACCAGGTAGTTCTTGGGGCACATACCCTTGGAGCCACTAGAGTTCTCTACAATGAGCCAGTTGGTGTCCACTTCTTTGAGCACTGTGAGGAAATCCCCCTTCTTCATGGAGACGTCCCCAGCATGCTCTGCTTGGAAGTCATATTGTGCCATTGCTTGAGTGAGCTGGGAGGCTGGTGGGACTGCCTCCGGCCTGGTAAGGAAATGTTCCTCCTCACTGTGAGGACAATCCACAATGATATCCACGTATGAAGTAGGAAATATCCCCTCAGCCTCCCCACTCCGGCCCAGCGTCCAGTGGGAGTCCACATGCTGCAGCAGGTGGACTATCTCACCCTTCTTGAAGGTGAGTTCATTGGGATATTGAGCATTGAAAGAGAACACTGCCCGGCCATATGGCTCAATGCCTGTGTTGTCCTCAGTGTAGGAAGGGCCCCTGCTGGCCCAGGCGTGGCCCGTGGTGGTGGCGCCAGACTCCCCGAGCAGGCTGTTGGAGAGGTACTCCTCCACCTTCAGGGACAAACTATTCATCTTGCTGATGCCATTGTGCTGCCCTGGTAAGGCACCGTGCTCTGCTCCCTCACTAGGCACTCCATTATCCTCCCCAGGGTCCTGTGGCTCCTCCACTGGAATGTTCTCATACCTGTTTTGACCTGAGCTTTCCTCCTCGGTATAATGAGAGGCAGGCACAGGGGGGTTGAGCTCTTGCTCGGGGACACAGTCAGAAATATTCTCGTACCTTGAGCCTGTGGAGGCAAGAGACACTGAGGCACCGGAGGCAGCACTTAAAGTTGAAGAAGTGGTATCATAAATCAAGGCTGGAGGATCACTTCCACCCCCACTGGAAGAAAACCTGCCGGGCATGTTCTGCTTGAAGTAGTCATCGTCAAAGATATCTTCATCGTCGGCACCAATGGTTTTCCAGTCGGTTGAGATCTTTGAGGGGACCACAGTGGGGTCAGTCCTTGCGGCAGGCTGTGGGGCTGACGCTGGGGTGTGTGCAGCCTCTGGGGTGTCAGGAGGAGCTTCAGAGTGGTGGGTGGGAGGGGCAGAGTATCCCGGGGAGGATGGCACTGTGTGTGTTGGGGGAGGCTGTGCGGAGGTGCTGGTGGGGCTGGCCGACGCGCTGTCATCCAAGACGCCTCCCGCATGAGAAAATGACGAGGGAGTATCACTAACCATGGAATTGTTCTCCTCTGGTATAACAGGAGGTGAAGGCACTGAAGATTCATCCACAATGTCCACAAAACCCTTTGGGAAGATTCCTGTGGCCCCATTACTCTCTCCTCTGGAAAGGAAAGGCAAGCTGTAAAGAAAAACTGACCTCAGCTTGAGTCTTCCAATGCAACACTTTCAAGAAATACATTCTTGATATGAGTACTAAACACTTCTTGACATGAGAAGCATCAGTGACTGTTCCAATGAAAAATATATCACATATTAGTTACTACAGTCTTTCCACTTTGTCAAGTCACTTGTGGAAATTATCCACCAACCACCCTCTCAATTATTAGTACTGTATAGTGGTCATTTTATTCCCCCCCCCCTTGTGAGGGAGGTATTGTTCGCTCACCACAAGGGAGAGTAGGAATGTAGATATATATATAATTATAATGGTAATGGGTAGAAATAATAGCGACTAAAGTGACTTGATACATTGGAAAGACTATATAGTAATACAGTGTAAAGTGACAAACACCAGCACATTGGTCGTTAGTGAGGTCGTTGAAGTGACTGACCTGTACCAGCCCTTGTCAACAACGTGAGTGATGGTGACCAGGTCGCCGGTGTAGAGGTCAAGCTCCTCCGGCAGCTGAGCCTTGATGCTGGACCTGACCCGACCCAGCAGCCTGACCTGTTGCTCTGACGTGTCCTCCACCTGTTAGGGAGGCAGCACTGGGGTCAACAGGCGCAGAAGTCAAGTGATGAAAACAAAAGATAGATATATAAATAGAATAACACAGAAAATCAATTTGCCATAAAACATCCTTTCAACGGTAACTCATACGTCATTCACACACACACACACACACACACACACAAGATAGAGGGGAAGGATGAGAACTGTTTGGGTGGGGAACGTGATGCTATAAGTCTTCCCAATCCCACAACTCCTTCTCCTATTTTGTTTACTCTTCTTACTCCTTTTATCTCTTCTTTCTCCTCCTTTCCCCTCCCTCTCTTTCTATCTTTCTATCACACACACACACACACACACACACACAAATGTTTCATCTTTACTTTACTACGCCGCAAGCAAGCATGAGGTTAAATTTAGTGTTGGGCTCACCTTCAGGATGTCCTTGTTGAGGCTCCACACAAAGTTGAGCGGGAACATGCCCTGCCTGCCCCACGTCTCCCCCTGCCACCACGCGTCATTGATGGCATTCAGGCCCACCACAAAGTCTCCTGAAGAACAGATAGATTAGATTAGATATTTATTGACTACAAAAAATACAAATATACAATGCAGCAATTGTTGTCATGGTCCGTGGTCCATATATAAACCATAAAAAGCAACATTTGCACAACAAGATGACTTAACATAACAATTAACAAAACAAAGAAAAAAACTATATAACACATAAATAAACAGTAGTGAGGTGAGTGCTGTGGTTAGTAATGATAAGATGTAATGCAGTAAATATGTGGGAGAGGGCAGGTGGCGGCTTCTCTATTTTGTTCACCACTTTAGAGGAAATGTGAGAAATTTAAGTACTCTATCAGTACTAACAGACAGTGATAGGATTCAGAGGGCCTTAAGTATAAAATTAAAATAAATTAAGGTATATTGGAATATTAAGTTCAAAGTAAAAACTACGTATTCATAGAAAGTAGAAACAGATATTTAAAGTAGTACTATTGAAAATGTATCAAAATGAAGAGACAGCAGACACAATTCAACCTTTCAACATTAAGGGAGACTAGTATCACACTGCACCATACCACAATAATGATAAAGAGGCAGGCATCACAAAAGACCCTATTACAAATGCCCCCCTTCCCCCCCAAATAAATATATATACATACCTATATAACCAATATAAATTACATCATAAACTGTATAGACTAGTTATATAATTAAGTGTTTTGCAGCATAACCACATTACCTCTGGCCAGAGCAAGGTCCTCCGGCTGGGAAGGCAGGAACTCCGCCGCGGCCACAAAGAGGGGCAGGTGTGGGGGGTGGGGGGGCAGCTCCAGGCCCACCAACACACTGGAAGGCACCAGGCCCACCGAGCCGCCCCCCTGCCCCCTCACCCAGTGTTTGTCCACCACCTCGTGCACCTGGCGAGGCACGGGAAGGTCAAGATATGCGCCTGACTCACGCTTAGCCCCTTGAGGCCCAGAACGTAATTTCCATTGTAATTTGGGTACCATTAGACTGTTTTTAATGATTTATAAACAATAATCTTTTGATATGACCTGTTTAGTATCCCTGTCCACTAGTTAATTTGGTATGTTAAGTTACTTATTCGTAATTTTATGGCTAACAACAGACAATTTCATACAGCAAAGGAAAGATCTGGGCATGAAGAGGTTAACCCACCCTGAATAGACCACCACTTTACTCATATGAAAACTTCCCCAATAACAAATCTTTCCCTGGACAAAAGCTTTAATCTATATGAACACAAGCTTCACCTATACAACACTTAATCAGAAAAAGCTTTAATTCAGACAAAAGCTTTAACTAACTGTAAACAACACTTAACGAGACACAAATTGTACCCTTGGACAAGCATTAGTACCTGAACAATGTCCTTCTTGAATAGGGTCAACTCCTCAGAGGAAATCCCTTTGAAGTCAGAAATGCAGCGACACACATCCCCCGCTTTCATCTTCTCTCGGCGCTGCTTAGGGGTGTCTCTCCACCCACCATGCTGCTCGACCTCCGCCCTGCACACAGACATTCACAAGATTAGGTACCTACTTAACCCCTTGAGACCCAGAACGTAATTTCCATTGTAATTTGGGTACCATTAGACATTTTTTTGTGACTACAGGTTCAAGTTCCCAAACTCGGCATCCCAAGACTCGGCAACACCCAAAACTCGGCTATGGTTCCGGATTTTCCAAAACACGGCAGAACACCCAAAACCCGGCGCGTAGTTGCCGGGTCGGCCGCTAGGTGCCACCACACTAGGCCGCTTGGTTTCTCCCGCCGATTTGTTTGTTGTTATTGTTCAATGGTGTTGTGACTGTAGAGTTGTGTACACTGTTATTTTGTGTACTTCTACAGGTCTGTTATTGATATTATGGCTCCCAAACGTCCAAACGTGATTTTCATGCTTTTTTTCCCCTTAATATATCTATGTTCTAAAAGTCGGAAAATTCCATTACTCGGCTCGGCGCTGGTCCCGAGGTTGCCGAGTTTGGGAACTTCAACCTGTATAAGCAATATTTTATAGATATGACCTGTTTAGTATCCTTGTCGACTAACTAATTGGGTATATAGTTACTTTTCGTAATTTTATGGCTAACAACATACAATTTTTTTATAACAAAGGAAAGATCTGGGTGTGGAAGGGGCTAACACTCCTGAAATGGCCTGGGAAGTCATATCACGGAGCTTCTTGATACAGGAAAAACTAGATGGTGAATGGAAAAAAATATTGATCTCAGCACAAAAAGGTAAAGAGTACAAAGTCATTAAGAGTATGAGTCATTGCATACAAAATTTCAATGGTTTTGGCAATAATTAATGCATGTATACTTTCATTATGTTTAAAGAAATGATTTGTACTTTATCTTTCACGAGTTGTTAATTCAAGAGTCTGAATGCATTGACTGATCACAAGGCTTAACATTTGAGGGTAATTAATGTCAGTGTTATGCCCTTAGACACAGAACACACGATTAACTTACTTATTGTAAGATTAACTTGATTGTATGTGATTAACTTGATTGTATGTGATTAACTTGATTGTATGTGCTTAACTTGATTGTATGTGATTAACTTGATTGTATGTGATTAACTTGATTGTATGTGATTAACTTGATTGTATGTGATTAACTTGATTGTATGTGATTAACTTGATTGTATGTGATTAACTTGATTGTATGTGATTAACTTGATTGTATGTGATTAACTTGATTGTATGTGATTAACTTGATTGTATGTGATTAACTTGATTGTATGTGATTAACTTGATTGTATGTGATTAACTTGCTGTACTTATTTCTTCCTCCATAGACAAGGTTTGGATGGTATGTGATTATAGTCTTTCCATTTTATCAAGTCACTTATGGAAATTATCCACCAACCACCCCCTCAATTATTAGTAAAGTGGTAGTTTTATTCCCCCCCATGTGAGGGAGGTATTGTTCTCACCATAGGGGGAGAGTAGGAATGTATATGTATATCATTATAGTGGTAATGGGTAGAAATCAAAGCGACTAAAGTGACTTGATACATTGGAAAGGCTATAGTAATGAGGAGTAGCTAGGTGCTGAAAACAATCTTAACTTTCCTTCACGCAGCATCAGTGGAGTCAAACCTACTTCTCATAGGCAAACAAACTCATGAGAAAAAAAAAAAGCCATTAACAATAAGCAGTGACATCAACGAAACACTGAAGATAACTCAGTGATTTTTATATTCCAGCATCCCGCTAATTTTAACATTAAATTTTTTTGCTATCATTTTTTTTCATCTCATCATGACATTCCCTAGCTTACTTAGAATCACACACACACACACAAACATAATAATAATAATAATAATAATAACAAAAATAATAATAATAATAATAAATCAAGTGGTGAAGAACAACTTATATTATCAGATCAGCAAAACACATCGAAATTTATAAGAAAAATTGCTACATTGTGAAAATAGAGGGATGTTGAGAAACCAAATAACACCAACAATGCACGTTCAAGCTTAACAAACAGAAATTTCCAGCAAAAAGGGAACAAAAAAACAAGACTGCTGTTGAAAGAATACAAAAAAATATATGTACAGTCAGAGAGAGTGGTGTGTGTGCAACCATAGAAGGACATTTCAAGAGAAGTATTTAAGAACTCTGCAACAAAAAACAGAACATTACGACCTTGACTCTTCTTCTAGTGACCTTTGACGCTTAATAGTTATCTCTTCATCATCTTGTGACCTTTGACGCTTAGTATTGCTTCTTCTTCTTGTGACCTTTGACACTTAGTATTGCTTCATAGGTCCTCATCAACTTCGTCTCCTTAGTTAACAATCTTGTCAACTCTTCCCTAGGCTTTTTCACCTGGGATACTAATTCACTGTGTCCTTTATATTCTTTTCTCTCAGCACTGTGTTAATCTTCTAAATGATAACACAGGTAGACATATAAATGATAACACAGGTAAACAACAACACGAGACAACTGTGAAACTCCTCGATACATCTAAATACAAATAAAATAAGTGACGTCATTGAAACAAGAAGTACAGAGATATCCAATGGGTGCAGTCAGTTCGTACACAAGTTGTTTCGTACACCAGTAGATTCGTACACCAAAAAGTTGTTTCGTAGTCTATATGAAACCATAGTCGTTTCGTACACTCAGCTCAGAGTTGAACTTGACTACTAGAGTTACGATTCGACACCAGGTATGTACGAAAAAACTCAAAATCAGTGTACGAAACAACTAACAATACCTGGGTACGAAACAACTTGTGTACGAAACTCCCTGCAACCTAACCAATAAGTCAGCCGCGTCAGGGCCAGAAGGACCTATCCCCTTGAGGGTTTAGACTGAGGGTATAAATAGTAATGACAGTATGACACGTATGATAGGCAGAACGGAAACCAGAGACACGTACATACCTGGATAAACCACAACAGGTAAAGGTATCTAGGCCTAATTAATCACCACTCACTGTCATATATCACTCTAATAAACCACAAACACGCAAGCACTAACACCTGACAGAGGGATTTGCGCTACGTCACAATGGCAGGACACTACACAGTACTCGACCAATACTCGTCACTACCACGCTACTGAGAGCTCCTGTGGGCGTGAGGGCGTGCTGTGTCACGCCCTCACGCCCCCCATGCCTTACCTGGTGACGGGAAGAGGAGTGCCAGGCCGGAGGAGGCAGTCAGTCCAGTCACGTCGAAGGGAAAATTTGAGCCTGAGCTTGAATTGGAAGTCATTAAGCAATCTTGACAGATCAAGCAAAACAGGGCTGCCAGTCTATATTATCTACCTAGCAAAACAGGGCTGCCAGTCTATATTATCTACCTAGCAAAACAGGGCTGCCAGTCTATATTATCTACCTAGCAAAACAGGGCTGCCAGTCTATATTATCTACCTAGCAAAACAGGGCTGCCAGTCTATATTATCTACCTAGCAAAACAGGGCTGCCAGTCTATATTATCTACCTAGCAAAACAGGGCTGCCAGTCTATATTATCTACCTAGCAAAACAGGGCTGCCAGTCTATATTATCTACCTAGCAAAACAGGGCTGCCAGTCTATAGTATCTAGCAAAACAGGGCTGCCAGTCTGTTATCTAGTAAAACAGGGCTGCCAGTCTATATTATCTAGCAAAACAGGGCTGCCAGTCTATATTATCTAGTAAAACAGGGCTGCCAGTCTATATTATCTAGCAAAACAGGGCTGCCAGTCTATATTATCTAGCAAAACAGGGCTGCCAATCTATATTATCTAGCAAAACAGGGCTGCCAGTCTATATTAGCTAGCAAAACAGGGCGGCCAGTCTATATTATCTAGGTAGTAAAACAGGGCTGCCAGTCTATATTATCTAGTAAAACAGGGCTGCCAGTCTATATTATCTAGCAAATCAGGGCTGCCAGTCTATCTAGAAAAAAGAAAATTTAATTTAAGAGGAGATAGATAATGCCACTTATTACTCCCACACCCATACCTCACCACTTACTCCCACAGCCATACCCCACCCACAGAATTACAGACCTTTAACTCTTTGGCCCTTCCTTACCACTCATTACGCCCACACCCATATCTCACCACTCATTACTCACACACCCATATCTCACCACTCATTACTCACACACCCATACCTCACCACTCACACACCCATACCTCACCACTCATTACTCACACACCCATACCTCACCACTCATTACTCCCACACCCATACCTCACCACTCATTACTCACACACCCATACCCCACCACTCATTACTCACACACCCATACCTCACCACTCATTACTCCCACACCCATACCTCACCACTCATTACTCACACACCCATACCCCACCACTCATTACTCCCACACCCATACCTCACCACTCACCACTCCCACACCCATATCTCACCACTCATTACTCACACACCCATACCTCACCACACATTACTCACACCCATATCTCACCACTCATTACTCCCACACCCATACCTCACCACTCATTACGCCCACACCCATATCTCACCACTCCCACACCAATATCTCACCACTCACACACCCATACCCCACCACTCATTACTCCCACACCCATACCTCACCACTCATACTCACACACCCATACCTCACCACTCATTACTCACACCCATACCTCACCACTCATTACTCCCACACCCATACCTCACCACTCATTACTCAACACCCATACCTCACCACTCATTACTCCCACACCCATACCTCACCACTCAACACCCATACCTCACCACTCATTACTCCCACACCCATACCTCACCACTCATTACTCCCACACCCATACCTCACCACACATTACTCCCACACCCATACCTCACCACTCATTACTCCCACACCCATACCTCACCACTCATTACTCCCGCACCCATACCTCACCACTCATTACTCACACACCATACCTCACATAGTATATAAATAAGCGTTTCATAATCCGAGTCAGGATTTCTGTTTGCCGTTTCGTAAATAAAAAAAAATTATTTCTTCTTCAAATTTTGATTTGTTAAGCTTTATAAGTTTCTCAATATATTTTTTTTAAATTTGGGTTTAAAGAAAACCTTCAAGACTATTTTAATCTTTATTGGTGACTAGTTACAGGAGCTACGACTGTCTACGTATTTACACGAGATCTCCTAAAAACCCCAATTTTAGCCTCACTTTGATAGTTATGCACTAATGAAAATAAGGCTCTGGTGGTGATTATGGGCAAGTTGTTACATTGGTCTAAGGTAAATTATGGCTTCCACTGCTACAAATCCTGGATACTACCCCTAAGAGATGATGGATATTTTTGTACAGTCTGCAAAGAGGATTGTGAATTGCAAACAAAAGGGGTCCTTAGGCAAGCATTCAGTCCTACAAGTACTATTCATTTCACAGAAATACTGGTATTGCCAAATAAATGTTACATAATTTGGCTATTCTTCACATTTCCTTCTAGGAAAAGAGTTCTAAGGCCAAGTAGTTTGATCATAAAACTTTGGAAACTAAACATAAAAACTGTGATACACAATTTATACCATTGTGATACCTGATAGCCAGCAACTGCTGAAGAAACAAAGCATTTTCAGAACAGTGAAACTAGGTTGCCCTAGGCTAATCTTTAACCCTTTCATGCCACATCATGTCCCACGGACGGTACTTGTTTCACTCTGAGGAGATTTACTTGAGAAAAAAAAAACTGTACAATGCCAGATACATGTCATTACTTACACCATGAGGAATGTATATACCATTTAGGGCCACTAAGAACTGATAGCAAAACTGTAGGGTTCTAACTATATGCTGAGGAAACACTACATCTCGGGCCTGTGCTGCACACCACACAGCACACGGGGAGGGAGGCTTCAAAGTCAAACAGAAGTAGGATCAAAACATCCATGAGTCGCGTCTTCCAAATGATTCTGGTATTCCCACATTCCTAAGTCTGAGCCTCTTCACGCACGTTTTAAGGAGAGAAAAAATTATAGTTCTTCTTACATACCTTATATAGTGCTTGCATGTATACAAGCATGTGCACACACACACACATGTACACACACACACATACACAAAAAAATAGCCACCTACATGATTACATTCCACACGCCTCCATAATTATAACCTTACCATTCAATACAATCACATTTTCAAACTCAAAATTACCTTTTTTTTTGTTTCTAGCAATTAGTATGTATTACCTAAAGTTAAGAATAGAACACAATCAATTCTACATGATTGATTAAATTACATGAAATGGATTTAAAACTGCTACTATAAAATAACCAACTGATGTCTACACTTTTAGACATTCTTTGAGTACAAGTAGTGAATGCTGGATGTTATATTCTTAAGAGAGAAATTTTGATAAACCACAATAAGTATTTCTGATCAACAATTACGTCCACTGTTGAGTTAGGAATATTTTCAGTAACATAAGATTCGATACAATGCCTAGATTCCACTGCTAATGAATGCATAAGTAGATTAAACACAATGTGGAGATGTTGGAAAGATATGTACATTAAAATCAGTAAAATAACTAAAATGTGTTCATGCTACTTTAAGGCCAAGGAAATCACTGCCTTGCCGGGGATGTCGTTGTCGGGGCGGAGCTGTCATGATGCTCCCCCTTCAATCCCCTGACAGCCTCAACACTAGGCACAGACAGCTCAAAACACTACACAAAGTGGCTACCTGGAAGTGATTTTTTTGGGAAAAACTAAAGTACTTTTTTCCTTTTTTTCTATCCTTCAGTTATTACGATGGAAAAAAATAATTAAAATGTTTACACTTTTAACTTTGTCATGTTAAAAAACAATAAAAAAGGCTAAAATCAACCTACAGCAGTAATGAAATTTGTGATCATTGACCCAAAAAGACAACCGTCATGTCAAAGGTATTACTTTTGACGAGCAGATTGGCAAACTTTCTACAGTGTGAGAATGGTGTGACAGATAGCGTGTAAAGCCGTCTTCATCTCAAGCTGTCCTAACCAAATAAAATCAAAATGAAGTATTTTCTCTATGCAATCAAAGAGTCCTTGTTTTATCTACAACAAAATTGCCTCATCGTGAAAGCAGCTGAACCTACCCAACATCCACTTAGAACACAAAGAATGTGAAAATACAGTGCACGCATTTGTACATTATATACTTATACATCTATCTGCTAGGCGTCAGGCAAGCCTGTGATTCAGAACACTGCTGCTGGAATGTATCAGGCATTCTCAAACTCAGAGAAACAGGCAAATGAATAGACTTGGAAACTGCATGGAATTCTAGACATAGGAAGAGGAAACAAGCTTTCTGGCCACGGGTGCAATGCTTTTGATGCCTCAAGCATATTATTGATCATTCTGCATGACTGTATGCGTACACATGGAAACATGCACACCACACCGTACAATAGGCTACTGCTTAGGGAATCTTCACTAGAAGACTTTTTTTTGTTTTTTTGAGGTGGTTAACACTTTTCTGAAACCTGGGTGCAGTGTTTGCCTGGAACAACAAAAAGTACATTCACAACCTTCACTGCTAAGGGACAGTCTGCTATAACAAACATAATTTACCAAGGATTATGAAAATGGTAAAACATTATTATTCCACATGTATCACACATGCACTGTACCTCTGCTCTCATTCCTATCTTGATGTGATGCAATATGAAGCAAATAAATACTAGAGATGAGATGAAATGTAAAGATACAAATGAGAGGGGTTAACAAACACTACCATATACATGTTTTACAATGTACAAAACTATCTTTAAATGACATGATTCTTTCTTGTATGTTCCATTACTTCCATATTTCTGCATGTTACTGCGCACCCTATCCTACGGCAACTGAAAGTTGATCTCTTTTGCAGAAAGGCACGGAAAAAAGGGCAAAAACAGCAAGTAAAGTACCTCAAAACATCCGAGGAGAACCTAATTCAAGACAGGAAAAATTCTGACCTAAGATATTCATTCACTTTTTTGCAGGGATTCTATCACAGTCTGTCATCAGCTGTAAGGCTTAGCTAAAATCACAATAAAACTATAATGCAAATTATGCAGTAACGAACATTACTGAAACATTAGTTTCCAATCACACTTGAAAAATAAAAAAAATAAAGCCTTTTGCTGGGCTTGTTATCCCTTTATGATACAGAATGAAAAACAATTCACAATGATGAGGTAAGAAACCTTTCCCCCACAGAGGGTGACAGACCTCCCAACACTTGCCTCGGGAAGTGCACGGGGGAGGCGGGAGTCCTGCAGGCCGGCCACACAGCGCAGGCCGTGCCTTGCAGCGCCGGGCCGTGGGTGGGCATTGCCGTGATCAAGATCAAGACCTAGGTACTAATGCCAAAATTGATCAATATGTTAACAAAAATAATATAACAGTTTTAACACCTGAGGGACTACTTGTTCTTCTCTCTGCCGACGCCTGGACGACGGCACTGCTCCGGGCCGCCCCCTCACAAGGCCCCTCCACACCGGGTGCTTCAAGGCCTTGGGATGCTGCTCCTCAACCCGCCGGGAGGCTTGATCACTCATAGACTCATTTCTATCACAAGCTCAGGTTAGTTTTCTCACAAACCTTGCACATGATCCACCACTGTCTCCAGTCCTTCATCCCAGTAGTTATTCTTTGTTCTGAGCCCTGTGAGGGCCTCGCACGCCTGCCTATGGACGTATCACGCCTCTCTGGGTGAGGCCTTCGAACCGCTTGTAGGTGTAGTTGATGAACACCCAATCCTTGTAGCCAACCTCTCCCTCTTTCACGGGTGGGGAAACAGCTGCAATGGAAGACGCTGCTTCAGTGTCAAGCAGGAAATAAAAATGCATTAGCGGGGAAATAGAAAATTACAAAACAAGTATTCATAAAATTCCATTTACATGTGATGACTCAATTAACTTGACATGAAATACCAGAGAATACTCAGAGACATTGCCTTAAGGGTTCAAAGAGCTAATATCTGGAGTGTAACTTTATCCCATAAATTTTAAATAGTAAAAGCAAGGCATGGACAGCATGCAGCATCTCTGTTCAGCCGCTGCGAATGCCACAAGCCTTCCAGCCTTCTAAGCTCTGCCTCGCATGTCGGGTAATAAGGTAATTAAGCATCATTGGTGTGACGTGTATGGCATCAGCTCCGTGTAGCCTTGTCATTGTCTATCCCTGGCAAGGTACAAACATACGTTTTGTGTAATTACTTGTACATCTTATTTAAAACTGAATAATGGTAGCTAGCTATTCACTCATTGGGAAATTTCTGAACCCTGTTGAAAACTAAAAGATACGGGTGAATGAGTATGTGATCATGTGAAATAAACTCCTTAGATTGAATTCCATTCATTCTACTGTACTTGAATATTGATTGTATAATGAACAAAACAAATGTATAAATGCTGTATCATAATATTTACTGTTTAGTCCACAAAAGTGGATATTTTGGCACATTTCAAAATATGTTAATGTTTACTTATGAACTAATGACGTACTAATGATCTGTTTTCTTAAAGAATAAAAAACAAATAAAAAGTAAATAAAAGCACATGCCCCTCTTCAAGACAAGGTAGTAATGTGAGTCACTGCAGAGAGTGACTCACATCAAACTTCTTCAATAGACTCAAGAATGGATGTGCCAGACTAAGGGCAATGGCGACAGCTCATGGTATCTTTATTTTCTATTTACAAGCCGAAAAAAAACCAGGCTGCATACTTCAGTAGAGATAAGCCATGGATTGCTGGACAATTTTCATGATGCTTATGAGACGGCCTGATGAACCACCATGCAGCTGACTCAGTAATGTGCAGTCTTAACAAGGCTGCACAATCTTATATTTCTACAAGACCGTGGCTCTCAAAGGCTGATCATCAGGAATAATGAATAAGATTGGCTTCTAGTCAGGGTAATAATGCTCAGATGCAGAACTAAGACATACAAGCAAAGGACGGAAAAGGAATTAACCCTTATAAGCACACATGAACGATGCATTCTAGAGCGCTCGTTGCGTTGGAGAGGAATGACTGACTGTCCACATGCTGAAAAGATGACTAAATACGAGACCAGTTTGCACAGAGGTGACTTTTTCAAGGCCGCACGGAGGGGGGAGCCAAGACAACCATCACGGTTTGAAACTCTGGTGCAATCCCTTTCAGGCCTCGCTTCTGTTTAAATGCCGTATGACAAAACAATGCTTTATGCATAATTTTCTAAGTGTTTATGTTAGAAGCATGACCACACTACTGCATGTTTGTGAGTCTACATGACTGATACCCGATTATATTCTTTACATTTCTTTTTTGCAACTGGCCATTTACCAAACATGGGGAGGCATATCTTCAGGTAAAACCCTTAAATTTATTGAAACATTTCACACAGTATTTCATAAATTTCCCAAAAGTTTCTTTCTTATTTTGAGTCACATTTACAAACTAGGAAGAGTTCATAGCGGCAATGGGTCCAGACTTACTATGTTGTTATTGCGGATGAGAATGTTAGTGCTGCAGTATTAGAAGCATCAGAAGCAAAGCACGGGCTTGGCACCTCAATGTTTGATTTATGACAGAAACAAAGGTTTTGGTTCTCTGATATTCATACAGTTGACTGATGTCATAACAGGTGTATGTTTGTATAAGAGAGCATCAGTAATCAACACATGCAACGTATAAACAATCAATATTATAAAAAACACATCTACATTATGTAAGATGCTAAAGACTACTCATGTAAAAACACACAATGAGACCACAGGACTGGGGTGAATCTACATTACAGCTACTGTTTAGGGAGACTTTTAAGTGGGAATTTACTGAGCAAATTTAAGAACTAGCACAAAGAACATCATATTCAAGAATGGTGTGTGCCAATTACAATGACCAGGGAATAGGACATTTCTCAATGTTGTTCTCCTTCTGGCCTCAAACCAAGCAACACAAAAAAACTTACGTAGTTTTATGTCAACTTCTGGGAACTCATCAAAGTTGCTTGTGTCGTCGATGGATTTTACTTCAACATTGATTGCTGAAGGTCGTTCTCTGGTGTGTTCCCAGTCCACCTGCTGGAATCATAATGAAGAGCAAATGAATGAAAATAAAAAAAACAATGACAAGCTTCCTTACTTAAACTGCATCCATCTGTAAGCTGATTTAAGCCTGCAGCTTGTTTTATTTGCTATAAATATAGATGAGCATAAGAAAATCTAAAATCCTAGTATGACAACAAAAACTGAGATATTTGTTGCAATGGGAATACCCAAAGAGAAAATGTGGTGCATGGTATACCTGGTAAAATTTCATACACTTCAAATCTTCAATGCCTTGATGGGATCCCGCCCGGCGGTCCGCCTCGCAGCACAGGCGCATGATGCAGTCCTTGGCCTGCTCAGAAATGGGCACTTCGGGAGGAAACACTAAGGTTTCTCGCCAGTTCATTACCTTCCGATACGTTTCCTGAGGGTTTTCACTACAAAATGGGGGATAACCTGTGGAACAACAGTAAATATGAGCTTATTGTAGGAACATGTAAATCAGAATCACTAAGCAGATCACTCAGCATCAGAAGCACTAATGACATATCTACACTTTCTCAATCAACAGTATTTCATTGGTTTCCTCAAGTTACATAATCTATATTTCTAAGAAGCTATGAGACACTTGCTACAATGTTTTCATAAAATGCCATGACATACCATCATAGCAACAAATCATGTGCCTCCAAGTGACAATAAGGTAAAGATGGGAGCATACGCTAAGCTGCGCGTGGCATGCGGTGCTCATCTCCGTAGCATTAGCCCTTAGAGCCTGTGGTGGGTGAGGACCCGTTACCCCGGGACACAGGGCTAGTGTGACTCCCGGGTTACCACAGTTACCTTCCCCAGGTTACCCCAGGTACCCATTTATCAACCCCGAAAGGAAGGAAGAACAGCCGGGTAGGCTGGTCACCGGCTTGCCCTGGCCCGGGATCGAACCAGGGCCCGCAGATTCGTAGCCAGGCACGCTAGCCACTGCACCACGGAGGCGACGTGGTGCAGTGACAATGATAAACCTTAAAGTAGCTTCAATACGGTGCTCTGTATTGCATTCTGAAAGGCTTCTCCAGGGACAGTCTTACCTATTAACATTTCATACATGATAACCCCGAGGCTCCACCAGTCACAGGTCTGGTTATAGCCGGTCTGCATGAACACTTCGGGGGCAATATAGTCCGGTGTTCCTACAGTGGAATAGGCGAGCGCACGCCGGTTCTTCTTCCAACTTTCTGCACGACGCTTAGAATCCATAGGATTGGATGCTGGAACATTGGAGTAGGTCGCTATGTTGGAGGAAGGGAAGGAAAGAGAAGCAACAGAAATGGAGGGAAAGTAAAGAAAGGGTTTGGAGCAATGTTTAAAGTTCAAAGCAGCACAAGAGAGTAAAGAGCCAGGATGAAACATTGGATATTTATGATTTGTAAGTAAATACGAAATCACAATGTAAATGACAAAGTGAAGCCAACATAGGAAGATTACAAACAAATTACAAGCAGGTCACAATACCAGATCAGAAGTGAAACAGTAATTGAACCAAACCAATGTTAATTAAAAATGATATGAAGTTTAATTTTAGGGAAAAGAAAAGCAAGTACAAGAAACAATAAAGAACAGAAGGGGAGAAGGGAATAGAAAATAAACATCAAATTAATAAAGTTTCCAAACACACGTAATTTTGTCATTCATGAACTCAAGCAATATGTATCAAAATAATAAAAAAATAATATAAACAACTAAATATCAAGTCTTTCTTAGGTACTTTTGATGGTGATTAAATACTTTTAAGAGGTGACAATTTCCTTCCCTGTATATCAGTATAGGACATTACTTTTACATAAGTGAAAACAATGCAATGTTGCCATGACTCCTTTCAGGTGTGTTTCTAGGACAGACTGCCAGGCTTATATTTGCAAGTCATCCAAAATCTCTTCCTCACAGTTTAATCATTAACAACAGGAGGATTCATATGTTCAGAATTCAAGATGGTTTCCCTTTTTAAGTACTGTAAATGGCGGCGTAAAAGTCGACCAGGCATACGAGTCGACCTCGTGATTATTAGCTCAAGATTCGGGTTAGGTCTATACTTGCCGTATAAGTCGACCCCAAAAATACGGTAGGCTACTGGCAGGCCAAAGCTTACAAAATCTTTACCCCCGTAGTGTATGGTCACGATGTATTTGTAGATCAGAATTACCGGTTGTATTGTTAGAGTGTGAGGTACAATGAGTTGAGCGGACAGAGCTGGCGCTCGGCGAGCAGCCAGGCAGTTGTTGTTGTTGTAGTTGTCTGATTGGCCACTTCGGTTCAGTGGCGTTCCGGTCAGTTGTTTACAATCTGTGTATCAGCTGTTGGAAACAGCCTGTGGTTTTGTGTTGATATAAACTGAATTTATATTATTATTTTATTATTTATATATTAATCTGTGTGTTAAATATGTTAAGTAAGTTCACCGAACACAAGTTTTAGTTGGAAATATTTGTGGTAACCTGCTGGAGTTACGGTAAGAGGTGTACAGCGATTGTTAGTAGTGCTGATCCACTTGTTTGCCACTCGGTGGTAAAGGTTCGTATTTTATCCTTGCCGTATGAGTCGACCCCTTGTTTTGGAGAGATTTTTTCAGGCCCAAAGAGTAGACTTGTACGCTGCCATTTACAGTATATTACGATACATTATGTTTATGTAGCAAAAAATATATATTTCAATACCCATTTAAAAAACAAAACCCATTTATTTTATCTTACGCACTCAGAGCAACGATCAGAGTGGACAGGTTATTCACGTCAGACTCACTGAAATCGGACGGTTTAGCTTGACTGAGGTCTTTGTAAAACTCTGTGCGATGAGACTTCTTCATGCCTGTACACAAACCAAAGTCAGACAACTTAATGTGTCCTCTGGCGTCTAACAGGAGATTGTCGGGCTTGATGTCCCTGTGGAGGAAACATAAGAACATAAGAAAATAAGGAAGCTACAAGAGGCTGCGAGACCTACACGAGGTAGTTAAACCACAAGAAAACACAAGTGACAGGTATTGAATATGCATAAGTATAACAATGAAACGGCACAATCATCCTACCTATGAATGAAGCAAAGTTTATGAATGGAGTCGATGGCGAGGGCTGTCTCGGCGATGTAGAACTGAGTGCATTCTTCCGACAATGTGTCCTTCTTCATTAACAAGGTCATCATGTCACCTGGGAAAAATAAATCATACTTGAGTAACAGGTGTTCATCCTAACAAAAAATAAATAAATTGAGATTCTTAAGGACACAATTACTTGGTCTCCACACAGGACAGTTGGTAATGCTTAAATAAAAACAGACAAAATCTCCAAATATTTGTTAAATCCATTTGTTTCTGGGCAAAAACTGAATCTACCTTCTATGCAAGGCATGATGTTTTTTTATTCTTGGAAAACTTTCATTAACAAAAAAAGAAAAGGCCGGGCATTATTTATCGCATGTAATTAATTATACAATTATATCACTTTGATTTGATCTGGTTTGCATCGGTCACTTTCACTTATTTTGTTAGTCTGAAAATGAAAGAATATGAGAGCCAAGCATTATAAAACTATAAATTTCCTTCACTAAGAAATGCATTGAACAAAACAAATTAATAGGCAGTAAGCATAAACTAAACAATCAAGAAGAGGGTTAAGGTTTAAGGCCTGTACAGCAGCCACATCAAGGCTGGCGTATCAATAAACAACACGTCGCTACACAGTTCCAGTGGAAGTGCCAGGTCGCCGTCCACCGGGCAGACCGAGGAAGACATGGAGGCAGTGTATTGAAGAGGATATGGCAGCATTGAAGAAGTTAAGGCAATGGATAGAGATACTAGATGGAAGCGTATCATTGGCTGTCTAACCTCATAAAATATTACGGGAAAAACTGACGTCAAACAGAAAGAAGAAGAAAAAGGAAGGACTCATGTTTGTGGTGGTTAACTGCCTTACATAAATATTTCTCAAATGTTAATGTAGGCATAATAAAAACTATATGGGAGAGTGAGGAGTGGTAATAGGATTCATTTCTTCTCTTATATGATAGGTAAGGATTAGCATGCATCTGTTTTTCCCTTATGATGGGTAAGGGATTAGCATGCATCTGTTTTTCCCTTATGATGGGTAAGGGATTAGCATGCATCTGTTTTTCCCTTATGATGGGTAAGGGATTAGCATGCATCTGTTTTTCCCTTATGATAGGTAAGGGATTAGCATGCATCTGTTTTTCCCTTATGATGGGTAAGGGATTAGCATGCATCTGTTTTTCCCTTATGATAGGTAAGGGATTAGCATGCATCTGTTTTTCCCTTATGATGGGTAAGGGATTAGCATGGATCTGTTTTTCCCTTATGATAGGTAAGGGATTAGCATGGATCTGTTTTTCCCTTATGATAGGTAAGGGATTAGCATGGATCTGTTTTTCCCTTATGATGGGTAAGGGATTAGCATGGATCTGTTTTTCCCTTATGATAGGTAAGGGATTAGCATGCATCTGTTTTTCCCTTATGATGGGTAAGGGATTAGCATGGATCAGTTTTTCCCTTATGATGGGTAAGGGATTAGCATGGATCTGTTTCCCCCTTATGATAGGCAAGGGATTAGCATGGATCTGTTTCCCCCTTATGATAGGTGAGGGATTAGCATGGATCTGTTTTCCCCTTATGATAGGTAAGGGATTAGCAAGTATCTGTTTTCCCCTTATGATAGGCAAGGGATTAGCATGTATCAGTTTTCCCCTTATGATAGGTAAGGGATTAGCATGGATCTGTTTTTCCCTTATGATAGGCAAGGGATTAGCATGGATCTGTTTTTCCCTTATGATAGGTAAGGGATTAGCATGGATCTGTTTTTCCCTTATGATAGGCAAGGGATTAGCATGTATCAGTTTTCCCCTTATGATAGGTAAGGGATTAGCATGGATCAGTTTTTCCCTTATGATAGGTAAGTGATTAGCATGGATCTGTTTTTCCCTTATGATAGGTAAGGGATTAGCATGTAGCATCTGTTTTTCCATTATGATGGGTAAGGGATTAGCATGGATCTGTTTTTCCCTTATGATGGGTAAGGGATTAGCATGGATCAGTTTTTCCCTTATGATAGGCAAGAGATTAGCATGGATCTGTTTTTCCCTTATGATAGGAAAGGGATTAGCATGGATCTGTTTTTCCCTTATGATAGGTAAGGGATTAGCATGGATCTGTTTTTCCCTTACCTGATTACCATAGACAGTCCACAATCTTCCCCTAATAACCACTATCAATAACAAATATCTGGCGTATCATTGGCCATCTAACCTCAGAAAATATTACGGGAAAAAATGACGCCAAACAGAAAGAAGGAGAATGGATAAAGTAGGCCTATAATTATGGAAAGCCTAAAAAGAGTCAAGAAATAAAACAAGTATGGCGTAACAATAAACAAATATCTGGCGTATCAATAAACAACAAGTCGCCGCTCACCTCCCGCCAGGAACTCCATCACCAGGTACAGGTTGACGGGGTCTTGAAAGGATATCTTCCTAACACCATGTGATCCGCCTCCACCAACACTCACTCCCGCCCCCGTCCCACCAAAAACCCCACCAACCCCATTAACCCTTTGAGGCCAAGAGATTTATGTAATTTGACTATCATTAGATGATTTTCAACAATTCATTCCTTAGATTAGTTCAGCCTAAAATATTTATAGTGACCTTTAACCTACCCCTAACCCTTGAGGAACCTGTAATTTTCATTGTAATTTAACTACCATTAGATGATTTTAAGCAATTATATTTCACTTAAGATATTACTATAGCATAGTATTTTTAGAACCTTTAACCTTAGTAACCTTCTTGCAGTATTAATCTTATTATTATAACATTTTTAATTTATGCTAACTAAGCAATTTTTATAAGGAAAGTTGGTATCTTGGACATTAATGCATATTACTTTTCGGAAATTTATGTATCAACAGCAATAATGCAAAAAAGATCTGCATAGGGGTATCATTACCATATTGTTGTTTAAAAGTATAAATAATGTTTCTCTAGCAAATGAAGTTTTAACATAGTAGTGATACATAACTGTTGATTGAAGGAGAGTAATAAAGAATGCTTTCTCTTTGATGAATACTGAAGGTTTCTACAACATGAGAGAGAGAGAGAGAGAGAGAGAGAGAGAGAGAGAGAGAGAGAGAGAGAGAGGAGAGAGAGAGAGAGAGAGAGAGGAGAGAGAGAGAGAGAGAGAGAGAGAGAGAGAGAGAGAGAGAGAGAGAGAGAGAGAGAGAGAGAGAGAGAGAGAGGAGAGAGAGAGAGAGAGAGAGAGAGAGAGAGAGAGAGAGAGAGAGAGAAGAGAGAGAGAGAGAGAGGAGAGAGAGAGAGAGAGAGAGAGAGAAGAGAGAGAGAGAGAGAGAGAGAGAGAGAGAGAGAGAGAGAGGAGAGAGAAGAGAGGAGAGAGAAGAGAGAGAGAGAGAGAGAGAGAAGAGGGGAGAGAGGGAGGAGGGGGGGGGGGGGGGGGTCACACACACCTGCTCCTTCTCTAACATGTCCGCCTTGCGCAAAATCTTCATGGCGTAGATGTGTCCCGTATCTTTCTTCTGCACTAATCGTACCTGTAAGAATGGAGTCAACTGAATAATACGTTTGGCTTAGTGTCTCATATGCTTTCAAGTGACAATGACGATATAAATACTAGAAATCTTGAACATCAAAAGTACAGTAAAACCTCTCGTATTCGGACCCTCATTATTCGGACTTTGACATTATTCGGACCGTCTCTTTTTTTTTTTTTTCTTCTTCTTTTTTTTAGGGGTCTGAATTTCCTAGCTATATATACACCTAATTTTTTTTTTTTTTTTTTTTTTTTTTTTTTTTTTTATCAAATTTTCACATTAGAATATACACTAATTTTTTTTTTTTTTTATTATTTTTTATTATTTTTATTTTTACATATCCCCCCATTATTCGGATCCTTGCATTACTCGGACCACTCCTTGGCCCAATTAGTCCGAATATGAGAGGTTTTACTGTATATCAAATTAATCAAAGCAAAACAGTTGAATATCATCTACAAAGAACACACACAAAAAAAAAAAATCATCCTTAGTGATATTCTAATACCCATCTTTCCCTATAATAAGAGCAAACCCTGTGCAAGAGGCTTTGAAAATACTTCATACACTCAGTAGTAAAATAGGGCTTCCCGAAATACAATAAGTCAATAAAATAATTAATCATGACTTTAAAGGCATCAATAAATTCTTCGTCCATACAGATTTTCTTCCTCTTCCTTAATATTATTTTCTTTTCATCTTCATTTAATTTCTTCCTGATATTATTTTTTCGCTCACCGCTTTTTTCTACTAACCTTCATACTTACCTTAAATCTATCCTTTCAAACTCAATCGACCCTTTCAGTACATACCATTATTGCATTATTGATCTAAGCACAAAACTACCCTGCCTTGCACTACCCACCTCTCCAAACGCGCCTCGGCCAATGACCTTCAGAGCCTCAAAGTCCTCCACACCAAGGCGGGATCTTTTGAGGCGCAGGAATTCTGTTTCCTTCTGGGCATGTTGCTGTCGCTTCTCCTGTTTTTGGTCCTCCGACAGCCCCTCCTCTTTCATGCTCTCCTCCAACTTGTCTTGCCTGAAAAAGAACGACAGACAAACGTTAAGGAGTGATCTGAGGACACTAAAGGAACAATAGACAAATGTTTAGCAGTGATATCATGACACTGAGACAAATGTTTAGCAGTGAAATCCTTCATCAGACATAATCCTTCGTCAGACGAGATTCTTCGTCTTGAAATTCTTCGTAAGACAAATTCTTCTTGTAGACGAGATTTCTTCGTAGACAATTCTTCGTTGAAAATTCTTCGTAAGACGAATTTTCAAACGAGATTCTTCGTTTTGAAATTCTTCGTAAGACGAATTTCAAAATACGAAGAATTTCGTCTGATGAAGAATTTAGTTTGATGAAGAATTTCAACTTACAAAGAATGTCAAGACAAAGAATTTTGTCTTACGAAGAATGTCAAGACAAAGAATTTCGTCTTACGAAGAATTTCAAGACGAAGAATTTCGTCTTACGAAGAATTTCAAGACGAAGAATTTCGTCTTACGAAGAATTTCAAGACAAAGAATTTTGTCTTATGAAGAATTTCAAGACAGAATTTCGTCTTATGAAGAATTTCAAGACAAGAATTTCGTCTTACGAAGAATTTCAAGAAGAAGAATTTCGTTTTACGAAGAATTTCAAGACGAAGAATTTGTCTTACGAAGAATTTCAAGACGAAGAATTTCGTCTTACGAAGAATTTCAAGACGAAGAATTTCGTCTTACGAAGAATTTCAAGACAGAATTTCGTCTTAAGAAGAATTTCAAGACAAAGAATTTCGTCTTAACAAGAATTTCAAGATGCAGAATTTCAAGATGAAGAATTTCAAGATGAAGAATTTCATCTTACGAAGAATTTCAAGATGAAGAATTTCGTCTTACGAAGAATTTCAAGACAAAGAATTTCGTCTTACGAAGAATTTCAAGACAAAGAATTTCGTCTTACGAAGAATTTCAAGATGAAGAATTTCAACTAGAAGAATTTCAAGATGAAGAATTTCTCTACAAAGAATTCAAAGAAGATTTCGTCTTACGAGATTCAAGACAAGAATTTCGTCTTACGAAGAATTTCAAAACAAAGAATTTCGTCTTACGAGAATTTCAAGACAGAATTTCGTCTTACGAAGAATTTCAAGATGAAGAATTTCAAGACAAAGAATTTCGCCTTACGAAGAATTTCAAGATGTAGAATTTCAAGATGTAGAATTTCAAGATGAAGAATTTCAAGACGAAGAATTTCAAGACGAAGAATTTCATGACGAAGAATTTCAAGACGAAGAATTTCAAGACGAAGAATTTCAAGACAAAGAATTTCAAGACAAAGAATTTCAAGACAAAGAATTTCAAGACAAAGAATTTCGTCTTACGAAGAATTTCAAGACGAAGAATTTCAAGATGAAGAATTTCGTCTTACGAAGAGTTTCAAGACGAATAATTTAGTCTTACGAAGAATTTCGAGGATTTACGAGGAATTTTCGCCTCGTTAAAAAAAAAAGACTATACTAGCATCAATGCGAGGCGTGGCGAGGGGTTGTGTGTGTCAAGGACAACACCTCTATAGTCTATACATTACCCTTGTGTTGTGTTGTGCTCACCTTTGCTTCCTCTCCAGGTGCTGGGCGATCAGGTTGGAGTAATAATTTTCAAGTGTCACCTTGGCCTTGGTCGCCTTGTCGAGGGTGTGGCCGCTGAAGCGTATCTGACCCTCCGTGGCCGCCATCCGCCCCACCCCTGCAGAAGAAAAGAAAGGTGGTGTCATTAGTAACATTCACACATTCAACAAGACTTAACTTAACTTATAGACAGGAAACTGAAGGTACGCACGATAAACCTGTGTTGTATGAGGAGGTATATGCGTGTGTGTTAGACGAATATATGCCTTGTGGAGGAAGAAGGTGTGGAGGAAAAAGGTGGTGTCCTTAGTAACATTTCCACATCAACAAGACTTAACTTAACTTAGACACGAAACTGAAGGTACGAGAGATAAACCTGTGTTGTATGAAGAAGTATATGAGACCGCCCCACCCCTGCAGAGGAGGAAGAAGGCGACATTAGTATAACAGTAACAATATTTCCACATCAACACTACTTAACTTAGACACGAAACTGAGAAGGTACGAGCAAACACTACAACTACTGAGGCACAAGAGAGTACGAGCAATAACTGAGGCAATCTTAACTGAGGCACTAAACTGAGAAGGTACGAGCGCTAACTGAGACACAAACTGAAGCTACGATCAATAAACCTGTTTTGTATGAGGAGGTATATGCGTGTGTGGGGAAGGAAAATATACATGCATTGTTGAGGAAAAGGTGCCATTAGTAACATTTCCACATCAACAAGACTTAACTTAGACACGAAACTGAGAAGGTACGCACGAATCACGATGAACCTGTGTTGTATGAAGAGGTAGATTCATGTGTGGAAGGAAAATATAGATCTACATTGTTATATGTAGAAAAAAGGGGCAGAGAAACGAAAGACGCGCAGGGAAGATGACACTGAATAAATAACATGAAAGATTAGTAATAACAATGCGGGGAAAGTAAAATAGTTAGGTTACGTTAGGTCACGGTTAAGTTAGGTTAGGTTTCATTAGCAGTATGGAAGAACCTTTAAGTGGGAATCATAATGAGGGTATATTCGAGAAAATCCTATGGTTAGTTTCGGAAGCTACAAGCCTACAGCCAAGCGTCTGCACCAGGAGTATACGCGATCCTTTCCAGACTAGGCGAATATGCGTCCGGGAGGCGACCAACACCGTTACACCAGGAAGTAGATTCTGACTCTTTCTTGTCTCAAGAGTATTTTACGCCTGAGCCCATCCTGTCGCACGGCCCGGCTCAAATCCCAAGTGAATTTAGATGTGTCAAGGAGTATCAAAGTTGTCTCTTGTGTTGTGTTTACCTGTGTTATCATTTATAAGATTGACAGTGCTGGGAGAAAAGAACACAAAGGGGGCAGTGAATTAGGATCCCAAGTGAAATAGCCAAGGGAAGAGTTGACAAGATTGTTAACGAAGGAGACGAAGTGGAAGAGGACCTATGAAGCGATACTAAGCGTCAAAGGTTACAAGAAGAAGAAGAAGGAGACGAAGTTGAAGAGGATCTATGAAGCGTTACTAAGCGTCAAAGTTACAAAGAGAAGAGCGAATGAGAGATCTATGAAGCGATACTAAGCGTCAAAGGGCACAAGAAGAAGAAGAAAGGCTCATCCACGCGTTCATCTCTATTCTCTTTATCCCCTCAAGCGAGATTACGAAACTGTTATTAATATTCAGCCTGTGTCGTGGGGTGCGAAAATCAGGCAAGGCAACCCGCGCCCAACCCAGGACCCAGCGATGCATGGGACTGATTCAAGACACCGACCAGGGTTGCTGAATGAAGGGAATAATACTTTCTATGTAAATCTAAGTAACTATACAATAACCTAAGTAAGCAATACGTATGTTTTCACGACTAATTCAACAATAATAGTATAGAATAAAATATAATTCAATAACCATAGTAATCCGTAGATATGTATTTTTTTGTGTGGCTATTCTAAGCACTCGTACTTTAACCTTTTAACATTTACATGGCTGAGATAATAAGCACTTATTTGTTCTGTAAGCCTTACGTAACGAAAACTGGAATAACAACTAAAACAACAACAACAACAACTATACTACTACTACTGGTGTACTACTACTACTACTACTACTACTACTACTACTACTACTACTACTATTAGCTCCTCGGGAACAACAACCCTATTATTACACCACACTACACGTACACTACAGCCACACTAAATGAGCATCTTCATCCCAAAGTTCTTGCCGAGTTTAGATAAATAATACATCTTTGTGTAGGGAGGGAGGGACTGGCTGGTTGTGTGGCTGACTGGCTGGCTCTGTGGCTGACTGGCTGGCTCTGTGGCTGACTGGCTGGCTGACTGGCTGGCTCTGTGGCTGACTGGCTGGCTCTGTGGCTGACTGGCTGGCTCTGTGGCTGACTGGCTGGCTGTGTGGCTGACTGGTGTCTGTGACGACTGGCTGTCTGTGGCGATGTGGTCTGTGGCTGATGGCTGCTGGTGGCTGAGGTGGCTCTGTGGCTGACTGATGCATTGTCTTGACCTTGTCGTGATCAAATAGCGGACAGATAACACATAAAACATAACGCACTATAACTAGGGAACACACATGAGAACACACACACACACACACACACACACACACACAATATCGGCAGGAATACTATAATTACGCCTACTTTACTATATCAAATGGTCAGATATTTCAACATCCCACAGGAGTGCTAGAACCCTTTGTAAAAAAACCGCTGACCTAAAGGAACACTAGCATGCCGTCCGTCACAACCTGGAAATGGCCGCGTATCAACTCCCCGACCCGCATACTCATCCAAACTGACGCCGGTCACTCCTTGACACACGCGACCTGAATAGCCAATATACCATGATCAAAGATGGAAGAGCGTAAAAAAACATTATATCCCGTATGCGAGACTTCCCAGAACTTTATAATGAGATATACTGGAGGAGGGAGAGGAGCAGAGGGGGAGGAGGGAGAGGAGCAGAGGGGGAGGGGGGGGAGGAGCAGAGGGGGAGGAGGGAGAGGAGCAGAGGGGGAGGAGGGAGAGGAGCAGAGGGGGAGGAGGGAGAGGAGCAGAGGGGGAGGGGGGGGAGGAGCAGAGGGAGAGGAGCAGAGGGGGAGGAGGGAGAGGAGCAGAGGGGGAGGAGGGGGAGGAGGGGAGGCATCGATGGGGAAAGCTGGTCTGCACTGGAAGCTACGAGTTCTCCTTCACTACCCACTGGGCAACCTGCCAACCGGGCCACCACCACCACCACCACCACTACCACACTACTGCTCCTACATCACTCTAAGTTACTGAGTCATTCACCCATGGTCTTGTCCACGCGTACTGGCTCACGATTGCCAGTTTCATCCTCTCGGTGCGAGCTTGGAGCACATTATTACCTAGCTTTGGGTAATGATGGGACCTCACACACCACACCCCTCATCCCCTTGCTCAAGGAGGACAGTAGCCGCCCGAATTTGTCAGTGAAAAAACCCCGTGAGCAGTGAGGATTCGAACCGGCTATCACAGAATGGAAGGCCAGCGCGCTATCCACTGGACCATCGGAACGGTCTATGCAATACATACTGTGGTGATTCACACCACACCTGGTTAATCACCTTTCTGTCCACGCCTTGCTCTTAATCTTGTCCTAGGGATTATCACTTCCATACCTCTTAATGGCTTCACTCAGGTTTCGCCTCCCCTTTTTCCATGTCGACATCACCTATGATCTCGCCGACTGCCCATTAGGGGATTAGGCGTCAGGTCATCAGGTCGTGAGTATCGTGGCCCTTTATAAGGACGTCTCTTGTAGAGACAAAATATCATCACATATATCATCGCCTGCATCACATGGCCTCACAAGTGTGGCTCCGGATGCAGGAGGAAGACTGGGAGCAGTTTCTGGTCCTGCAGGAACTCAGCGACGCGGCCCCGGATCGTTCCCACGGGTGGTTCCCCAGGAGCCTGAGGGCCTTGCGTGATGACCCCGATCCCGCCCCACGTTACTCTTACCTCTGCTTTATGTCCTCACGTTTTTCGTTTTTCTTTTTCTCGTCAAAAAAAAAAAAAAACAACCATTAATCTGTTAACTTTATTATGTATCCCATTATTCATATCACTATTATATATTATATATTATATATATTATATCACATTATGTATCACTTATTCATTATCTATTGTTTACTCAGTTTTTTGTTTTGTTTTAACGCATATTTGTTTTTCTTCTCTGTGTCTTGTCTTATTTCAAATTTTTATATGTATATACTCATGTCTTTTAGCTTACCTGTTCACTTCATCCTATAATTATTATGTGTTTATATCCTTTGTTTTTGTTACTTAAAAAATATTTAGATTGAAATTTTTTTTTTCTTTTTTTGTGTGTGTGAATGTTTTGTGAACGTTTTAACTAAAATCAGCAAGCCGGACCGCCCGGCCACTTTATTCTATTTCTGTATTTCTGTATTTCTGTACTTGGTATTCTTGTCCCCCCCCCCCTCTTTGTAACTTCCCCCACCTTTTCTCTCAATAAACTTGAAACTTGAAACTTGACAAAATAGTTAGAGCTCAACCACTGTACCACACACAGGCTCTGTCCACAGTCTCCAATAAACCAAACCATCAAACCCTGGGTGTCTGTTTAACAACCATGTAGAGACAAGGTCACTACAATACTACATGTACGCAATACCT
>JACEEZ010002126.1:463577-468577 GCA_016584305.1 Chionoecetes opilio
TTCCTTATTTCGCCCTTGACACAACCCTCCTCCCCCTCCTCCATCTTGCCCCTGACACGTTCACCTCTTTTCACACACCTCCTCCTCCTCCTCCCTGACCTCTGAACACCCATCTCCCCCAGCATAAGTTACTCAATTTTCACGCATGCTTTCACACACATAGTCTAAGCTGGAGGTGAACTAGCTCTCTTCTCTTTCATCTCTTCTCTTCTCCTCCTCCTCCTCCTCCTCTTACCGGTACTCTACGCAGCTTATATTATGTGCCATTAAAGCCATTTTTACCTCCGCCAAGCCCGTCAGGGTGGCAAGGTTGGTAGAGACGTGACCTCGCAATGTGCAGCGTCCCTGTGCATTCGGTCAGCGGTTCGAGTCCGCCTAGTTCGTGCTGACGTGGCGGCGCTTTGTATAGTCAATAACCTTGTAGTTGGTACTTGCAAAGTGTCTAGATAGGATGAAAATCTTATCTTATCTTACCTCCGCCAACGAAGTTGGAGGGGTTATGTTTTCACCCCGATCTGTCTGTCTGTCTGTCTGTCTGTCTGTCTGTCTGTTTGTTAGTGTACAGGATTTCTTGAAAAGTTACGAATAGATTTGGACCAAACTCGGTATACCAAGTCTATTTGGTATAAGGAAAAACTGATTTAATTTTGGATGAAATCTATTGACAACTGTTGCCATGGCAACCAATTGATTAAATATTCGGGCGGAGGTATGCGCTCATACTGAGTGCCCCCCCCCTAGTTTTCCATGTTTTCTTAGTATTACAGACATACAGATACAAAAAACAAAAAAAAAAAAACCCACCCGAGACACCAGCAAGAGAGAGAGAGAGAGAGAAGAGAGAGAGAGAGAGAGAGAGAGAGAGAGAGAGAGAAGAGAGAGAGAGAGAGAGAGAGAGAGAGAGAGAGAGAGAGAGAGAGAGAGAGAGAGAGAGAGAGAGAGAGAGAGAAATACCCACCATCTCAACCACATATTTAGTAGGGTCTCGTTCGCCGTTTCGACATGTTTCTAAACCTGTTGTATCTTCCCTAAAACTTGAGACAGACAGGCAGGAGAGCGTCGCCTTGGTGAACACGGGCGAGATAGTAATACTAATACTAATAATAATAATAATAATAATAATAATAATAATAATAATAATAAAATAATAATAATAATCTCATTCTCACCCGAAAGCATACAGGAAAAACAACAGCATTACATACAACATAAGGGCATGAACTTAAGTACTAATGTAAATAAAATAAAATAGTGGCTGCTTGGTGGCAATAGACCCGAACCACCTGTATAGCCTGTCGCTACGTAAACAATGCTACCTGACGCGGCACCTTCCCTTAGTTTCTAGATCTGTAGGGGAGATAAGATAAGATTTTCATCCTATCTAGACACTTTGCAAGTACCAACTACAAGGTTATTGACTATACAAAGCGCCGCCACGTCAGCACGAACTAGGCGGACTCGAACCGCTGACCGAATGCATAGGGACGCTGCACATTGCGAACTCGCGTCTCTACCAACCTTGCCACCCTGACGGGCCTGTAGGGGAGAGCGGGGCAGGTTGCATCGAGGGTAGGTTGCATCATTGCCTCTAACTCGCATGTAATCACACGTACATCGTCTTAATACTACTACTACTACTACTACTACTACTACAACTACAACAATAATAATAATAATAAAAAAGTTAATGCGAGTTAGAGGCCATGATGCAACCTACCCTCGATGCAACCTGCCCCGCTCTCCCCTACCTGTTCTTCGATTCTTTCACTTCTTGTTGGTCTATCATTGTGTATCATTCCCTTCCTCCTCCTCATATTCTTTGCTCCTCATTGTCTCTTCTTTCTATTTTTTCCCCCGTCGTTTCCAAATGTATTACTAAGTGTCTCTTCCTACTACTACTATTATTACATCATTTGTCTATCATTTTTTTTTTACTCTGATATTTTTTTCCTTTTTTACTCCTTGTCATTTCTTCCATCAAGTTTTTTTCCTTCCGTCGTTTCCAAATGTATTACCGTAGATAACAGTAAAGTCGCCAGGACAACTTTTTTTTCTGTTGACAGACGTGTGGTGGCGTTAATACTTACATTTCTCCATCCATGATTTCAGGACAGTTAGAATGGAGAGTCTGTGTCATTTTGTGTCTTCATCTGTGTCATAGTATGGCTAGAAATGAACAAATGACAAAAATATCTACAAAGTGGCTACCAACAGTAGAGTCGCCATCTAGTGTTTATTTACTGAGTGTCGTACCGCTGTCGTCGTCGCCCGAAAAAAAAAAGCGTAGCGAAATTTGAAACCGTCTATACTTGCAGATACAAAGCATAAAACAACGCTGAAACAGAGTAGATTATACAGTCATGATATAAACTACTGTGTATTATCTTCAGTGGCACATAAAAATCAGTAGTAATGCTATAATTCGTAATATATGGCGCCTGGCGACATGACTGCAGGTGGCGACTTTACTCTTATCTACGGTAGTAATTATATATTATATATTCCCACTACTACTATTATTATTTATTTGTTTATAATTTTCTTCTTACTCTGATATTTTTTCTTTTTTTCTCCTTATCGTCCGTTCTATCTACGTTTTTTTCGTCCGTCGTTTCCATATGTATTACTAATTGTCTGCTCCACCTCTTTTTACTACAGCAGTTATAACTAATTGTCTACTACCACCACTACTAACATTTTCACATCTAGTAATATAGGTTAGTTTAGAAGTATAGACAGCCAAATGTATCACCAATTGTCTATTCCTACTACTACTACTACAACCACAGCTATAACTAATTTTCTACAACCACCACTACTATTACCTACTACCACAGCTATAACTAATTTTCTACATACTACCACTACTACTACTTTTACCACAGCTATAACTAATTTTCTACTACCACCACTACTATTTTTTTAACTACAGCTATAACTAAGTTTCTACATACTACCACCACTACTACTATTACTACCACAGTTATAACAAATTTTTTCCTACCACCACTACTAATATTTTTACATCTAGCAATATAGGTTTTTATAGAGGCGTTGACGGTGGTAGCGGCGAGGGACAGCTGGAGGCAGACTGACCCACTCCCCCGGCCCCTCCCTGATCCCTCCCCTCCCTTCACCACTAAAAACAAAGGTTCGCTTCCAGACGCGGCGCCACTGCTGGGCGGCGCCACGCAGTCCGACCCAGCGGCGTGGCGTAAGGGGCGGACACACACACACGCACAGACGCACACAGACAACAAAGAGGTGGCCTTTCAACCCCACAACAATAACAAATAACATTATCACCGCCATTAACAACAATAGCAACAGTAACGAAAAAAACCGGTACTATCTATAACTACTCGTTATATAACAACTAAGAATTTCAAAATAACAAAAACATCTTTTGAATTCATTGAGTGTTTTTTGAAGTTTTTATTATTGTTTTTGTTATTTTGAAATTCTTAGTTGTTATATAACAGATTTTCCAACATCATTAACAACAACTAAAATAAAGCTACAAAAACAACAGCGAACAATTTCAACATCAACATAACACGACCCGAAAAGTAAAATAAAAATTAAATAAAATAAAGCATGATTTCATATATAAAATTCTAGTATTGGCAATGCTCGCGAACTAAAAAAAAACAATGATAATAATAAAACATGATTCATATACAAAATTCTTCTATTGCCAATGACGGCGAATGACCTGGTTTGGGCCAGTACTGAGTCACAGGTGAGGTGGTGTACTGTAGCGACCCTCCTGACCCTGGCCCGGCGTAGCAAATGTTAAGGTCACTACAAAAGGTAAGGTCAGGAGCTGCCCGCCCTGACTCCCCAGCAGACAGACAGATAGCTAGACATGCAGCCAGACAGACAGACAGATGGATAGCAGGCATAAATATACGTATATTGATAGGCATACAGACAGACAGATGGATAGACAGGAATACATACAGACAGATGGATAGACAGGAATACAGAGACATATGGATAGACAGACATACAGACAGACAGATGGATAGACTGATGGATACGGGATATAAAGGAAGGATGAGACACGTGGATTGACGGAATAGACAGACAGGTTGGTGGACGGACAGATAGAAGAGTGGATGTGATAACAGAGAAACAGACAGACAAGCACGGACATTATTATCGACGAGTAAGACAAGACCGGAGAAAAAAAAACACACACACACGCACACACACAACCTCCTCAGCACATACACAGTTAAAAACTACTACTCAGCAACCACGCAAACACACACACACACACACACACACACACACACACACACACACACACACACACACACACACACACACACACACACACACACACACACACACACACACACACGACACAACAACACTTTTTTAAGATTCTCGTAGACGTGCAGTGACCATCAAAGAAACAAACAAACAAACACACAAACAAAAACAACACAATACGGGAAAACCTTGGGCGCTGCATACGTTTCGTAAGGGCTAGGGTGGCCTGAGGGGCGGGCGTGGGGCGTGGCGGGGCGGGTCTTGTATGGGTCAGGGGCGCCTCGGTAAAGGGCACCCACCTGCACACCCTCATAATAGTACCCACACCACACCACGCCCTCCCCTGTACACCGACTAGAGACATTAAGAGTACACACCTTTACTCAACGTACAAATGCTTTATTTACTGAATGTATAATATGATGTGTGTGTGTGTGTGTATGTGTGTATGTGTGTATGTGCGTGTGCGTGTGTGTGTATTGAACTAGTTGTATTTTACAGGGCCTGAACTACACTCGTATGGCCCCCGTATGAGCACCCGTACACACACACACACACACACACACAATCACACGTGTGTGTAACAAAACTATGACAAGAATAATACAAACTTCATCAAAATTAATATTTCTGAGCTGACCATTTTAATTAATTCAATGTTTTTCTTTCCTCTGTGTGTGTAAAAAAACAAAGTAACACATGAATAACAACACGTAGCA
>JACEEZ010002126.1:473577-476077 GCA_016584305.1 Chionoecetes opilio
CATTACAACTCTTCTCTTAACCCTTCCATTACACTATTTTCAGAGCTCCCTAATACACCCTCATACCATTACTTCAGTCATCACATCACCACCGCTACATTTCATCACTTATTTAACTCATCTCAGTTCCTCATTTTGTCCAATTCCTCCAACTTACCTCGTCTCTACCGTACATAACACTATAGTCGCCAGTCACTCGCCACAGCACTAGTGTCGCCAGGCGCCATACATTACGAATTCTAGCATCACTACAGACTTGTATGTGCCACTTCAGAGGTATGCACAGTAGTTTATATTATGTACATCACACTACATGTCTTCAGTGACACATAGAAGTCTGTAGCGATGCTAAAATTCGTAATATATGGCACCTGGCGACATTAATGCAGTGGCGAGTGACTGGCGACTATAGTGTTATGTATGGTAGAGACGAGGTAAGTTGGAGGAATTGGACAAAATGAGGAACTGAGATGAGTTAAAAGTGATGACTGAGATGAGTTAAATAAGTGATGAAGTGTAGTGGTGGTGATGTGATGACTGAAGTAATGGTATGAGGGTGTATTAGGGAGCTCTGAAAATAGTGTAATGGAAGGGTTAAGAGAAGAGTTGTAATGGTTGTAAGGTAGTGGTGATGATGATGATGAAATGACTGAAGTGATGAAATGAGGGTGTATTAGGGAGCTGAGGAGAAGGTGTGAGGGAAGGGCTGTAAGGGGTGGGGGAGGTTGTGAGGTTATTAACATTCCTACTAAGTCGCTAAGGATGAGGAAGAGAGGCAGGGAATGAGAAAAATGCTGTAAAAAGGCGGGAAAGATGCAAGAGAGGAAGGCACAGCAAGGTAAGAGAGTTCATGACAAGAATAATAACATGAGAAAAACAATATAAGGCTAAAAATATAAAGTTTCGAAATGTTTTAAGAGTTAATGAAAAGAATAATGAAGATATATGAGGGAAAAAACAATATAAGGCTGAAAATATTATAGCTTCGAGGTATTTTAAGAGTTAATGAAAATAATAATAAAGATTTAACGATAAAAAAAAACCATATAAGGCTTAAAATATCATAGTTTCGAGGTATTTTAAGAGTTAATGAAAATAATAATAAAGATATAATGATAAAAAAAACAATATAAGGCTTAAAATATCATAGTTTCGAGGTATTTTAAGAGTTAATGAAAATAGTAATAAAGATATATGAGAAAAATAATATACAGTAAGGCTTATCATATCATAGTTTCGACGTGTTTTAAGTCTTACTCAGCACTGATTTGAGTTACGCGGTTTCGTATTTCGCGGTGCCTGGTTCGTATTTCGAGGTACCTGGTTCATAATTCGACGGTACCTTGTTTTACGCGGCAGTTACGCGGTCGGGCATAACAAGTCTATTAATTCCGCCCTCGTGTATGGCCAAGGTTATAGGCCATTACGGGAGCTCACGTGGTGGATATAGCACAGAGGATACGCCGCCTGCATACATATCTTCACTTGCTCTTTGTCTCTGTCTTATCTCTCTTAAGTCTTTGTGTCTCGTTGGGTTATATCACTGCTTTGCCACTGCCCTGTTGTGTCTTATATTCACAAGCGTTTCAGTACTAAAATTAATTGTTTTGTTTATTAAATAGGACACGATTTGAACCCTGCTTCCTGCTCTGATACATCTTCAATTCTAATGACACGATACTATTTTGGTCCAAACGAATTATTTGTGTTAATTATATCATCAATATCACCATCACCTATCACACAACTCCCACTACTACTACTATCACTACTTCTACCACTACTAATACCATTGCTACTACTACTGTTACTTCTTCCACCACTACTAACCCCACTACCACTACTACGACTACTACTATCATTACAACCACCATACCATTCCTATCACCACCACTACTACTACTTCTTCTACCACCCTTCGTGTTCCGCCGCATAGAGGGTTGTTTCGGCTGCTGCACGCCGCCCCTGAGTCAACACTTGCCTGGTGGGGGTGTAGGAGAGGGTGAGGGGGTGGGTGCAGGAGGGGGTGCAGGAGGGGGGGGTTCAGGAGGCAACCCTTGACTCAGCGTCCCTCAGGTTGTTTACAGTAACCTCTTGCCTCGCGCCCCTGCCTCCCCTTCACCTTCCCATGTGGCCGCCCTTCCTCCCAACCCTTCCTCTCATCCCCTTCATCTTTACGTGCTCTTCCTTCCCTCCCCATCCTTCTGACAGCCTTCCTTCCCTTCTCTCTCCAGTCTCCATCCTCTGTTGCAATAGCCTTCCTTCCTATCCTTCTGGCATGTCCTTCCTTCCTTTTCTCCCCATCCACTCTGACATCCTTCCATCTTTCCCTTTTCTCCTCATCCCTCTGACATCCTTCCTTCCTTCCCTTCTCCTCCTATCCATCTGACGTCCTCTCCCTTCCCTTCTCTTCCCATCCTTCTGACATCCTCTCCCTTCCCTTCCCTCCCCATCCCTCTGACGTTCTTCCCTCCCTTTCCTCCCCATTCCTCCAACACCT
>JACEEZ010002126.1:481077-491077 GCA_016584305.1 Chionoecetes opilio
AGGAGGAGGAGGAGGAGGAGGAGGAGGAGGAGGAGGCGGAGGAGGAGGCGGAGGAGGAGGAGGAGGAGGCGGAGGCGGAGGAGGAGGAGGAGGAGGAGGGGGCGGCGGAGGAGGAGGAGGAGGAGGAGGAGGAGGAGGAGGAGGAGGAGGAGGCGGTGAGGAGGCTGAGCACCATTGAAGTCAGGTACAGACTTTGAAGATTTGGCAGATTCCCAGATTAACCTCTTGAACCCCAGAACGTAATATCCATTGTAATTTGGGTACCATTAGAAGATTTTTAGTGACTATAAGCATATTTTATAGATATGACCTGTTTAGTAGCCTTGTCCACTAGCTATTTTGGTATATTCAGTTACTTTTCGTAATTTTATGGCTGAATACAGAAGATTTTTTTTTTATAGCAAAGGAAAGATCTGGGCGTGAAGGATATTGGATCCAGGTGACAGGAACAGGAATACGAACACAAAGGAACAGGAATACGAACACAAAGGAACCGACAAGGCAAACAACGACAGGTATTTGCGTCCCAACGAGGCTGTTTGCGGCAACTAGAGGCGCTCCACTATCTAAATAATCCCCATGTAAGGAAGCGAGGTAAATGCTGAAGGTTGTCACAAAAATTCTAGTGAAGAAAAGTTTGTGATGGAAAAAGTTATAAAGAGAAAACTCGTCTGTTTGATGAAGTAATACCAAGTAGAGGAGTGGCAGGTGAGAAAAATGTAAGTGAATTAAGATATTTTTTTCCTTTTAAATCACAAAGGACTGGCCAAGGTAAAAAAAAAAAAAGTAACAGAAAGAGAATATAGAAAAAAGACGAAAAAAATTGCAAGTTAATTAAGATTTTTTTCTTTTTACATCACAAAGGACTGGCCAAGGAAAAAAAAAAAGGTAGTAACAGAAAAAGAGGTAATAAAAATCCTACTTAGTTGCCAGTCCCTATAAAGGAGACAGTCAGAGAATATGGAAAAATGATGAGAACAATTGCAAGTTAATGGAGAATTTTTTTTTTACATCACAAAGGACTGGCAAATAAAAAATCCCACTTTAAAAACACACTAAAATCCCACTTGATAAAAAAAAAGTACCTATAAAGAAGACAGTAAAGTAAGTGAATATATAAAGAACACAGTGCGAGAATCATTATAGCAAAAAGGGGTGGGCCAATTTAGATCGGGAGGTGTCTTGTCACTCCTCTTGAAAAAAATTTAAGTCGTAGGAAGGTGGAAATAATGTTACCGAACCTTAATCTTGCTGTAGACTAAACTATTGACATCACTTTGTTATTGTTATTTATATATTCATTTATTCATACATTTATTTTATTCACTAATATTTATTTATTTAGTTATTGTGAAAGCTTGACCTGCAACTTTCATGTCATTTCTAAGCTTCTATATTGCAAGAGGAGGAGGAGGAGGAGGAGGAGGAGGAGGAGGAGACAACTACGCATTACTAACCTACTTGCAACACATGAATTAAAGTAAAAGCGTTAAAGGTAATGACGTGAGTGACTTGACCCCACTTGACCTGGTAATTGGAGGTCACAGGGGGGCGGGTGGGGAGGAAATGGTGGGTAGAGGGACGGTCCAGAAGGAGTAAACAGAAGAGATGATGATGAACTGTGACCACAAAGAGAGGAGGAGGAGGAGGAGGAGGGAGAGGGAGAGAGGAAGGTTAAGGAAAGGGAGGAGAGAGAGGAAGGTTAAGGAAAGGGAGGAGAGAGAGAGAGGAATGGAAAGAGAGAAGGGAGAGATATGGAAATGAAAGGGAGGAGAGGAGGGAGAGAGGGATGGGAAAGGGAGGGGAGGAGGAGAGAGGATGGTTAAGGAAAAGGGAGGAGAGAGAGAGGGATGGAAAGGGAGATGAAAAGGGAGGAGAGAGAGAGGGATGGAAAGGGAGAGGAGGAGAGAGAGAGGGATGGAAAGGGAGAGGAGGAGAGAGAGAGGGATGGAAAGGGAGGAGAGAGGGATGGAAAGGGAGAGGAGAGAGAGAGGGATGGAAAGGGAGGAGAGAGAGAGGGATGGAAAGGGAGAGGAGGAGAGAGGGATGGAAAGGGAGGAGAGAGAGGGATGGAAAGGGAGGAGAGAGAGAGGGATGGAAAGGGAGAGAAGGAGAGAGAGAGGGATGGAAAGGGAGGAGATGAAAAGGGAGGAGAGAGAGAGGGATGAAATAGGAGGGCAAGGAAAATAATGGAAGTGGACAAAATAGGAGGAAGAATAAAGGACGAGGAGAAAATATGGATGATAATAATAAAAACGAAGGAAAAAAAGTGGAAAAAGGGAAAGAAAAGGAAGGAATAATGCAAAAAAGAAAAGAAAGAAGAGAAAGGTAGGATGATAATAATAGGAGAGGAAGAGGGAAAAAAGGCGGAATTAGGGAAAGAGAAGGAAGTAATGAGGAAAAAAGAAAGAAAAAAAGGCGATGGAAGTGAGGGGAATGATGTTAATTTTCAGAAGAGGAAGGAAGGAAGGAAGGAAGGAAGGAAGGAAGGAAGAAGAGGTAGAGGAGAGGAAGAAAGGGCACAAAGAAGAAGAAGAAGAAGAGGAGGAGGAGGAGGAGGAGGAGGAGGAAACAGCCTCCACCTCCACCTGACCTCCACCACACAAGGTCATCACCACCACACCACCACCACCACCACAACAAGTTTCCCGCAGCATACACTTTCTCTCAACACACCCTCCGCCCCCTTCAATTCCCCCCTCATCACCCTTCACTTCACCTCTACCTCCTCCTCCCCTCGACCCGCTAAACCATCTCTCTCTCTCTCTCTCTCTCTCTCTCTCTCTCTCTCTCTCTCTCTCTCTCTCTCTCTCTCTCTCTCTCTCTCTCTCTCTCGTAAATTATGTTGGTGTAATTGCATAGTTCGTAAATACTTATATTAGAAAAAAGAAATAAAACTACTACTACTACAACTACTACTAATAATAATAATAATAATAATAATAATAATAATAAATAATAATAATAATAATAATAACAATAATAATTACAATAAAAATAATGGAAGTGATAAGAAAAAAACTAGATCAAATGATAAAATAGATGAAAATTATGCAAATAACTAAATTGACTAAATGAGAGAGAGAGAGAGAGAGAGAGAGAGAGAGAGAGAGAGAGAGAGAGAGAGAGAGAGAGAGAGAGAGAGAGAGAGAGAGAGAAGGGCGTTGACACGAGAAAAATTGCAAAACAGACATACACAGTGACACACACACACACACACACACACACTAATGAGGTTATTAAGCATTGCAAACACATTATGCTCTTATTGCAGCCCGCATAGTATCTCCCTTTTCTCCCTCCCTTCCTTCCTTTCTCTCCCCAACTCCTTCCCTCCATACCTCCCTCTCCCCTCTTTCCTCCCTCCTTCATCTCTCTCCCCTCCCCCCCCACTCCCTCCCTACCAGGTCACTTCAACGACCAATCATAGTCCATCATCTCTTTCCCTCCCTCCTCTCCACGAGTCTCCAGTAACCTATACCTGAATCTCTCTCTCTCTCTCTCTTCTCTCTCTCTCTCTCTCTCTCTCTCTCTCTCTCTCTCTCTCTCTCTCTCTCTCTCTCCCCATCAATCCTCCATCTCTTGGCAAGTGTGGAGAGAGAGAGAGAGAGAGAGAAATAGGGCAATTTAACTTGTGTTACGGTTCGCTAGGGACTTGACTTTTGGAGAGTAAGCAAGAGAGAGAGAGAGAGAGAGAGACTAAGGAAGGAGAACGCGTTTGAGTGAGAAAAGAGAAGATAACAGAACAGGATAGAAATTCACTGATAGATAGAACAGAGAACAATGGGTTTCTCTCTCTCTCTCTCTCTCTCTCTCTCTCTCTCTCTCTCTCTCTCTCTCTCTCTCTCTCTCTCTCTCTCTCTCTCTTCTCTCTATCGGCTCCAAAGCACTGTGGTGACTTGCACGATCTATTTTAATCCTTAGTAACAGGGAGAGAGAGAGAGAGAGAGAGAGAGAGAGAGAGAGAGAGAGAGAGAGAGAGAGAGAGAGAGAGAGAGAGAGCGAATTACACAGGTCAGGTTCAGGTGGTGGGTAAGTACGTGACGCACACACATTCTCTCTCTCTCTCTCTCTCTCTCTCTCTCTCTCTCTCTCTCTCTCTCTATCTCTCAATGTGACGATATTGCAATGTTCTATTATTATTTCTTCATTCGTTTATTGATTTACTGTTTTTATCTCTAGTCTACTATCTATTTCATCATTTACTATTTTTCATATTTTTTAAATTTTCCTCTTTATTCAACTGTTTTCGTGTTCATATAGTTTATCACTTATTTAATTTCAGTGTTAAAGTTGTTTTCGTTCGACATTTCACTTGATTTCTCTTTAATATAAACACATTTTCCACATTTCCATAATCCATCGGTAATTTTTTTATTTTATCATTAACTATATTTTTGTTTAGTTTTTCTGCAACATAAAACTTACATAACCTTATTTTCATTATTAATCGATTTCCTTCATATATTTCACTACTTTACTACTACTCAAATACTTTCACTACTTCACTACAACTCAAATACTTTCACTACTTCACTACAACTCAAATACTTTCACTACTTCACTACAACTCAAATACTTTCACTACTTCACTACAACTCAAATACTTTCACTACTTCACTACAACTCAAATACTTTCACTACTTCACTACAACTCAAATACTTTCACTATACCTTCTCTTCTATTTTTAAGGAATCAAAAAACTTCATTTCGTAATATTTTCATCAAACCATTGATCAATCATATTCACTTCAATACTTTCACCTTTCCTTTCTCTTCCATTTCAATCTATCACAACTAATTAACATCCACAATATAACACTTTACACTTCAATACTTTTCTTACATATACTTACACCTATACTTAATGCTTGCATACACTTATATTTACACTTTAATATTAATTTTTTCCATCATTTTAATCTATCACAACTAAATAACATCCACCTTACAACACAATACCTTTTTCATTATTATTATAGTTTCCTTTTTTCTTCCATTTCAATCTATTACAACTATTTAACCTCCGCATTTAACACCAACACCATTATTATTATTATTATACTTTCCTTTTTTTCTTACATTTAAATATATCACAACCTTTTATTTACTTATTTTCATCACTCTAATCTACAACAAAACAACATCCACATTACAACACCAACACCTCTATACCTCACTGTGTCATGTCTCTTATCACTGTCCTTATTTTCGTTCATTATTTCAATCAAAACAACTATTTAACATCCGCCTTGCAACACCAACACCTTCATCACCTCACTGTATCCTGTCACTTATCACTCTCATCTCTCTGCACCAAGCCCTGACAGGTGTATACACGGATAGGTAAACATACACGTGATTTAGGTCAGGTGTGTGGGGGGAGGGGAGGGGGAGGGGGGGGGGGAGAGGGGGGAGTGGGGGGGGAGGGGGGAAGGCAAATAGGGAGGGGAAGGTATGGGATATCAGTGACGGGAGATGGGGGGAGGAGGAGGAGGAGGGGAGAGGAGGAGGGGGAGGGGAGGGGGAGGAGGAGGAGGAGGAGGAGGAGGAGGGGGAGGGGAGGACTTACCATGGAACTTTTGCGTCCACCAAAAACACAACACCACACAACATATATCTCTTTTTTGTATAGTGTAAAAAAAAACCAGAAACGTTTTTGAGTTCGAACCCCGTGAAAAAAAAATAAAAAAATAGAGTTTTGTCAGTCCACTCTCTCTCTCTCTCCAAAAAATCAGTATCTTTCAAAAAAAAAATTAAGTAAATGACAAAAAATCGGTGTGGTGGTGTGTGGTGGGGGGTGTGTGTGGGTTGGTGTGGTTTTGGGGTGGGGTGGGTTGTGTGGGTGTGGTGTGCGTGCGTCGTCGGCGTGGGCGTGCGGCGTGCGTGCGGGCTGCGTGGTGGGGGGTGTGGTGTGTGGGGCGAGGTGTGGGGCACGTGCGCGCGGTGTAGGGGCATTGCAAAATCAAAGTGAAAGAGGCAAGGTATACCCTCGCGGAAAATCAAAAGGGGAGGAAGAGGAAGAGGGGGAGGGAGGAGGAGGAAAGGGAAAAAGAGTAGGAGAGGGGAAAAGGATAGCAAATGACTTTATATAAATTATCCCTTCCCTCTCTCTCTCCTTTCTCTTCCAGCTCCCAGCCCTTTTTCTTTTCCTCCCCGATCACCATACGCAGTCCGGTCCTCCTCCTCCTCCCCTTTCCTTCCTTTCCCCCGCCATCCCCCTCCCCTTTCTTTTTCCCCCCCCCCAATCCCCCTTCTCCCCCTCCTTTTCCCTTTCGGGGATTAAAGTTATATTCCTTCCCAAAAAGAACGTGGCTGAATGAGAAATACACAAGAGAGAGAGAGAGGAGAGAGAGAGGGAGGGGAAAGGGGAGAGAGAGAGAGGAGAGGGGAGGAGAGAGAGAAAAGAGAGAGAAGAGGAGAGAGGGGAAGAGAGAGAGGATTTCTACTTTTTTTAAAGGGGGTTTTTGCGTACAGAGAGAGAGAGAGAGAGAGAGAGAGAGAGAGGGGAGGGGCATCAGTCAGTCTTTATAAACCCCTTCATGTTTTCTTTTCCTCCCCCGCTTAAAAACCCCCCCCGCCACACACACAAAAAATTTTATAAAATTTTAATATATATTATTAAATATAATTAAAAATAAAAAAAACAAAAACCAATACATATATAAAAAAACCACACACACACAAAATATTATAAACACACAAAACCCCACTAAATACATATATATATAAAACAAACCAACATCACAAACTACTTTCTGATAACCGGGCAAAAAACTTTTCTTCTCTCTTTTTACCCCAAAAAAGTAAAAAAAAAATGAAAAAAAACGGGACAAAAATTCCCCAAACGTAAAAAAAGGGATGGAGGAGAGGAGGAGGAGGAGGAGGAGGAGGAGGAGGGGGAGGAAGAAGAGGAAGGAGGAGCCCAGGGGGGGATAAAAATAAAAGCAAATTTAATTATTTGTCTAATCTAAAAAGGGGCCCTAAAAAAATGATGAAAAAAACCCAAATTTCCCAACAATTTATTTTAACATTCATAATAGGGGGGGTGGGGGGGGGGGGGGGCACTCAGTAGAGCGCTTTACCTCCGCCCAAATTTATTTCAGGAATATCTCATGAAAGGGAAACCCGGGGGGACGTTTTCTAAAAAATAAAAAAAGGAATTTTTTGTTTAAAGTAAAAAAAAATATTATTATATATATATATATTAATATATTATATATATATATATATATAATATATATATATATATATATATATATATATATATATATATATATATATATATATATATATATATATATATATATATATATATAATATATATATATGCACTCAGTAGTGGCGCATACTCCGGCCGAATATTTCATCAATTGGTTGCCATGGCAACAGTTGTCAATAGATTTCATCCAAAATTAAATCAGTTCTTCCGTATACCAAATAAACTTGGTATACCGAGTTTGGTCCAAATCTATTCGTAACTTTTCGAGAAATCCTGTACACTAACAAACAGACAGACAGACAGATCGGGGTGAAAACATAACCCCTCCAACTTCGTTGGCGAGGTAAACAATACATTCTCATGCTTAACATTTATAACATTTGTAATCAATTAAGACAAATTGTATAACATTATTTTTTTCTTCATTTGTAAAATTTATTTTTCTATTTAATTAAACAGAAATATAACAACATTAGTTACACTAGAACATGCTGGCTGGCTTAGTGGGTTTTGGGGTTAGAAAAGAAAGATTAGGTTAAGTTGTGGAGTGTTTCTAAGTGTTTCTGTGTGTTAGAATGTTAGTGTGCTGTCAAGGTTAGAAAGGGAAGTTAGGTGAAGTTGCAGTGTTTCTAAGTGTTTGTGTGTGTTAGAATGTTAGTGTGTGTTGTTATGTTTGCCTCTAAGTTCTTTTTGTGTTATGTTTTGTTGCTACGCCTGTGATGTTTGTGAAGTTTGATTGTAATTGTTTCATATTTTGTGTTGTATTGAGAAAGTATAAGATTGTTGTTATGTCCTGTGGTGTTCATTCTCTCTCTCTCTCTCTCTCTCTCTCTCTCTCTCTCTCTCTCTCTCTCTCTCTCTCTCTCTCTCTCTCTCTCTCTCTCTCTCTCCTCTCTCTCAACACACAACCACAATCACTATTCTCTAACGCAGTCACCTTTTGCAGCAATAACAACAACAATAACAACAATAATAACAGTTTGCAACACCACCAAACACCACTACCACCATCACCCACTACCTATTGTTTACATCCGACAACACCACAATAACACCACCACCACAGCCAGCATCACAGTAACACCACCACTACAACACTACACCACTATAACAGCACTATACAGAACAAGACTTACTATATCACCATCAAGAACACATAGATGACGGAGGAAGAAGAGGTGATGATGGAGAGGAAGAGTGAGGAGGAAGAGGAGGGAAGAGATGGAGGTGCAGGATACAAGAGAGATAGAGAGAGTGAGAGATAGTGAGATAGGAGCGAGTGAGAGTGAGTGAGTAAGTGACAGAGATGAGAAAGGAGTGAGACAGAAAGGAGTGAGTGAGTGAGTGAGTGAGTGAGTGAGTGTGAGTGAGTGAGAGAGAGAGAGTGAGTGTGTGTGAGATAGTGAGTGAGTGAGTGAGAGAGAGAGAAGGGCGGCTAGGGTCCTTTTTACACACTGGAGGAAACTAAACTTGGCAAAGGAGAAGCTGGAGGAGGAATCCAGACCGACACACGCGCAGCTATGACCACACACACACACACACACACACACACACACACACACACACACACACACACACACACAGGATAACTCAATGCAAGATTCCTTTGATTATAGTGATGTGTGAAGAAAAAAACCCAGAGGAATAAAGATGCTACAATTCCTTCCTTCCTTTTTTCTCTTCTTCCTTCCTTCCTTCCTTCCTTTCTTCATTCCCTCCCCCTTTCTCCTTCCTTCCTTCCTTCCCTCCCCCTTTCTCCTTCCATCCTTTCTTCCTTCCCTGCCTCTCTCCTTCTTTCCTTTCTTCCTCCTCCCTCCTTCCTCCTTCCTTCCTTCCTTCCTTCCTTCCTTCCTTCCTTCCTTCCCTCCCTCCCTCTCTCCTTCCATCCTTCCTTCCCTCCCTCTCTCCTTCCATCCTTCGTCCTTCTCCTCCACTCTCAGTAAGGGCAAAGGATAGCGTATAAAAAAAGAGATAAAAATACTGTTCCTTCTAATGGGACTGCAATAAAAGGCTTGAAGGAGGAGGAGGAGGAGGAGGAGGAGGAGGAGGAGGAGGAGGAGGAGGAGGAGGAGGAGGAGGAGGAGGAGGAGGAGGAAACAAAGGCAATACAAAGGAGATGAATGGAATTAAAATTAGGAGAGTAATCAAGCAAAATAATGAAAGATAAATGTCAAGGGAAGAATAAAATGAGAGAGAGAGAGAGAGAGAGAGAGAGAGAGAGAGAGAGAGAGAGAGAGAGAGAGAGAGAGGAGAGAGAGAGAGAGAGAGAGAGAGAGAGAGAGAGAGAGAGGTGATAAAGTGAGAACAGAGAAAACGAAAGAAAATCGAAAAACTTAACAATGACAGGATGAAAAAGGAAGATAATAAAGGAAGAGAAAGTTAATAAAGGAGAAAGAGGAAAAAGGGAGATAAAAAAAATATTACCGAAAAATGTTTAATAGAAAAAGAGGAGGAGAGGAGGAGGAGGAGGAGGGTAGTAGATCCTTTGTGGGAGATATCAAGGACGCTGATGAAATAACGCCACTGTCCTCCTCCTCCTCCTCTTCCTCCTTCTCCTCCTAGCCTTCAACTTTGCTATTATTTTACATCTAACACGTAAAAACTAGAGTGGTAGAAAGTAGTCACACAGGCAGCCTTGATCGTCGTAAGGCTGTTGCTGTCTGTTCTTCCTTTGTATTCCTGGTATTATTCCAGATGAACACCGAACTTCCTTTGGTGGACGAAACAATTTTTTTCTGGTGAGTTTTGATGTTTTTGAATTAATCTGCTAACCGTTT
>JACEEZ010002126.1:496077-498577 GCA_016584305.1 Chionoecetes opilio
TACGCTCCTCCCCTCCCAACACAAACCAGAGGAACACACACACACACTCACTCTCTCTCTCTCTTCCCTCTCCTCCTCCCCTTCCCTTTCAAACACCCCCCACACAACCCTCCCCCCTCTCACAACCATCCTCCCCCCTTTTTCCCTTCAACCAAACCACACACAACCCCCCTCCCTAAACCCCCCTTCCCACCAATGCTTTCAACACCCAGGAAGATACCAGACGGCCTAAATAAAACAGCCTACCCTTCCTCAGGCCTCCCACGTGGTGCGAAGGAGGATTAGAAGAAGTTAGAAGAAACTTAGAAGGATGTTTTAGCTTTTTACAGACTAACCTAACCCACCCTAAACCTAACCCTTAAAAACCTAACCAAGTCCAGCAGAAAACCCTTTCCACCTTACCTAATTTGCGAAGAGAGAGAGAGAGGAGAGGAGAAAAGGAGAGATGAGAAAGAGAGAGAGAGAGAAGAGAGAGAGAGAGAGAGAGAGAGAGAGAGAGAGAGAGAGGAGGTGAGTGAGTGAGTGATGTGAGTGAGTGAGTGGGTTGAGTGATGGTGAGTGGAGTGAGTGAGTGAGTGAGTGAGTGAGGAGTGAGTGAGTGAGTGAGTGAGTGAGTGAGTGAGTGAGTGATGATGAGTGAGTGAGTGATTAGGTGAGTGAGTGAGTGAGTGAGTTGAGTAGTGAGTGAGTGAGTGAGTGAGTGAGTGAGTGAGTGAGTAAAGTGAGTGAGGAGTGAGGGGAGAGAGGAGGAGAGAGGGGAGAGAGAGAGAGAAGAGAGAGAGAGAAGAAAAGAGAGAGAGAGAGAGAGAGAGAGAGAGAGAGGAGGGGAGAGAGAGAGAAGAGAGAAATTTCGCTGACAGTGGGTGGTAATAGGGGGTTTGGTAATGCTGAGTGGAGTAATGAGTATAATTGTGTGAGGAAAGAACTGAGGTGAGGGAGGAAAGACAGAAAGAGAAATGAAAGGGAGGGATGGAGGGGCAGGGAGGGGCAGGGAGGGTATTGGAGAGACAAAGCGACTCGTTAACGATGTAATTACGTGAAAACAGTAATTAAGGTGCACAAATGACCTGGATGTTTTGTAGAGCAGTTTTTTTCCCGAATGAGAGGAGAGAAAAGAGAGAGAGAGAGAGAAGAGAGAGAGAGAGAGGAGAGAGGGGAGAGAGGGGAGAGAGAGGGGAGAGAAAAGGAGAGAGGGGAGGGGAGAGAGAGGAGAGGGGAGAGAAAAATAAGAGAGAGAGAAAATAAGAGAAGAGAGAGAGAGAGAGAGAGAGGAGAGAGAGAGAGAAAAGAGAGAGAGGAGAGAGAGAGAGAGAGGAGAGAGAGAGAGAGAGAGAGATTCCTCGCTCTAAAGAACAATTATGTAAATCACATCGTACCCAAGAGACTCAAGTTTAATCAATACGTCCAAGTTGAGAAAGAAACTTAATCACCTCAAACTTAACAACACACCAAGTTTACTCATTCGTCTTAATTAAAGGGTTTACTAAGTTGACTGAGATACACACTGATCAAGAAAGGCTAAGTTTGGTATATTGTAAGTTCACTACTCGTATTACAACAATAATTAAGACTTTTTTTTATGTTGGAGCCTATAGCGCCTGTAGGCTTATAGAGGTCTTGATGATGTTGGTTGAACTCGCCCGTTGGTGGCGCAGGCTGGATTCTTATAGTGACACCTGTGGTCTTAGGTGAAGATCCCGTTACACACACCACACACACAAGACTACATCAGATGGAGTGGTTACGTTAATCGGAAGGTCAAAGGAAAAAATTATAATTCATACCCAAAGTACAGGTGGAATGACAAATTAATTGAACCAAACAAAAAAATAAAGTACGTAAAGTAAGTTATATTATTAAAATGAAAACTTACGGACTTTTTTCTTAATCAGACAAAGCAATTGAATAAAAATATGTACAATTTACGACCTAAAATTATGATGGAGTGCTAAGTTAATTGAACCAAACCAAAAGTACAAAAATCTAAAATCTATAAAAAAAAACAAAATTAGATAAATTAAATAGAAAAATGTATATAATCATTAGGCCTAATCAAAAGGTTTGGGAAAAAAAATAGCCTACTAGCGCTATAGGCTCAAACGAAAAAAAAAAATGTCGAATAACGATAACGAAAATAAGACAATACAATGAAAATATTCGATTTAAAACCAGATCAGGTGGCATAAGTTAGGTGACCACTCAAGGGGCGTGGCTTTAATTAAATTATCTTTAGAAACAGGTAGAGTTGGACAATGGTAGGTTGCTTGTTGAGGTTATATAATGCACCACCACCACCATCACCACAATCACCAACACACCATCCCACCTCCATCATCAATCATCACCATCACCACCTCCATCATCATCATCATCACCACCACCACCAGGAAGTAAAAAGAGGGACCCTAACCAAACCAAAAGAATTATGTTAATGATCCAGGAACCATAATTGCCAACCAGGTGTCCTTCTCTCTCTCTCCCTCTCTTCCCTTACCCATAA
>JACEEZ010002126.1:501077-506077 GCA_016584305.1 Chionoecetes opilio
CACCACCACCGCCTCTTGCAATACCTATCTTCTTACAGTAGTCCCCCCTCGCCTCCGGCAGGCGTTGACTTGAGCAAGCGTGACACCACCAGTCACCCCCTACGAAGACCTCGTTTCGTCACAACTACCACACAACCACTGTTTACACTTCCCGTAACCGTGACTTCACTGACCGCGTGACGTCAGCCGCTCTATTACACGGGTACTTTTTCTTTGACTTTCACTGTCTTCTTCTTTCCTTCGTGTCTCTGTCTTCTTTCCTTCCTTCGTGTTACTATTATAGGTGATGTGATGTGTTAGAAAACGAGAAACACACAACGGGAAACAAACAAACAAACACACATACACGTTTGGTTCACGTCTACGTCACTGTCTTGCCTTGTTTGCTGGTGTGTAAGTATGTACGTCTCTCTCTTCTTGGCTCTGTGTACGTATCTCTATGTGTACGTACAAATGCTACACAATTAACTCCTAAAAAAAAAACGAACACAACTGAAAAACTAGGCTCCAACGAAAAAAAAATTAATAAGAATAAATAAAAAATAAAATTAATGTACACATGAACTTAATATCACACACACACACACACACACACACGTACAACTGATACATTCACCCAAACAATAACCTTTACGACCTTTTCAAAACTAGTCTACATTGTATATATATATATAAAAAAAAAAAACCTCTGTGGTCAAAACTTATTCAATTTGACCTTTATCTCTTCCAGCTTTATTTTGTTCTTCATTATTCTTGTTTAGGATTTATTTTGTTCTTCATTATTCTTGTTTAGGATTTATTTTGTTCTTCATTATTCTTGTTTAGGATTTATTTTGTTCTTCATTATTCTTGTTTAGGATTTATTTCGTCTGTCTATCACGACCGGTTGGTTTCCTCGGCTTAAGTGGAGAAGGAGGTCACGAGAGAGAGAGAGAGAGAGAGAGAGAGAGAGAGAGAGAGAGAGAGAGAGAGAGAGAGAGAGAGGAGAGGAGGGAGAGAGGAGAGAGAGAGGACGAGGAGAGAGAGAGAGAGGAGAGAGAGAGAGAGAGAGAAAGAAAAAAAAAAATCACAAATCTAACCCCCTCAAAAACATTCAATTTTATTCTACCCACTAAAATCAACCATGTCAACCCCACTACCCACGTCAACCCACGCTATCCTCCCACGTCAACCCACTCTATCCTCCCACGTCAACCCACTCTATCCTCCCACGTCAACCCACTCTATCCAACCCCCGTCAACCCTTTTTCCCACCCCCTAAAATACTCATATAACAGTCCTTTTTTTTTTACCCATGCAAACTAAACTATGTAATGCCAAGGACAACCCACAATTGATGACCTTTCTCTCTCTCTCTCTTCTCCTCCAGTCACTCTTCCCCTTCCCCCCACTCTCTCTTCTCATACCCACCAACCTCTTCAACCAATAACCACCACACCACCTTCTTCAATCAACCACCACCACCACCCTTCTTCAATCAACCACCACCACCACCACCTTCTTCAATCAACCACCACCACCACACCTTCTTCAATCAACCACCACCACCACTACCTTCTTCAATCAACCACCACCACCACACCTTCTTCAATCAACCACCACCACCACTACCTTCTTTAATCAACCACCACACCACCACCTTCTTCAATCAACCACCACCACCACTACCTTCTTCAATCCAAAACCCCCACCACCACTACCTTCTTCAATCAACCACCACCACCACTACCTTCTTCAATCAACCACCACCACCACCACCTTCTTCAATCAACCACCACCACCACACCTTCTCAATCAACCACCACCACCACTACCTTCTTCAATCAACCACCACCACCACCACCTTCTTCAATCAACCACCACCACCACTACCTTCTTCAAACAACCACCACCACCACTACTTCTTCAATCAACCACCACCACCACTACCTTCTTCAATCAACCACCAAATACCTTCTTCAATCAAACCACCACCACACTATCTTCTTCAACAACCACCACCACCACTACCTTCTTCAATCAACCACCACCACCACTACCTTCTTCAATCAACCACCACCACCACTACTTCTTCAAACAACCACCACCACCACTACCTTCTTCAATCAAACCACCACCACCACTACCTTCTTCAATCAACCACCACCACCACCACCTTCTTCAATCAACCACCACCACCACTACCTTCTTCAATCAACCACCACCACCACTACCTTCTTCAATCAACCACCACCACCACTACCTTCTTCAATCAACCACCACCACCACTATCTTCTTCAATCAACCACCACCACCACCACCACCTTCTTCAATCAACCACCACCACCACTACCTTCTTCAATCAACCACCACCACCACTACCTTCTTCCACAAAACGACTACCATCATTAATTTACGAACAAATAAACTCGAACAGACCTAAATACAAAACACTCCTGCCTTGTAACATCAAACAACCCAATATAATAATTTCCTAACAAGTTATTTATAAGGAAAACATGCTACAAAAATACACACATAACGACAACTCGATAAAATTTAGGTTAGTTATATTTTTAGGCACGTGTGTATGTGTGTATGTATGTATGTATGGTGTGTGCTGGCATATATATACACACACACACACGCATCACCATAGAAGGTAAGGTAAGGTACGGTGTGTGCTGGCATATATATATATATATATATATATATATATATATATATATATATATATATATATACGAGATATATATATATATATATTAAATATATATATATAAATATATATAATATATTATATATATATATAATATATATATACGCACACACACGCATCACCGTAGAAGTAAGGTAAGGTAAGGTGTGTGTGCTGGCATATCCACACCCACACATCACCATAGAAGGTAAGGTAAGGTAAGGTAAGGTAAGGTAAGGTAAGGTAAGGTGAAGGTAAGGTAAGGTAAGGTAAGGTAAGGTAAGGTAAGGTGTGTGTGCTGGCATATATATACACACCCACGCATCACCGCAGAAGTAAGGTAAGGTAAGGTGTGTGTGCAAAGCATATATATACATACACACACACACGCATCACCATAGAAGGTAAGGTAAGGTAAGGTAAGGTAAGGTAAGCGTGTGGTCATATATATAGGGTGTGGGTGTGTGTTACAGTAACCACTCTGTATTGTGAGCACGAAGTGGGAGGAGTAGTAGGAAAACATAAATTAGGTTATGTAATAGTGACTGGAAAAGTGAAATGTTACGTGGGTTAAAGAGGAGGAGGAGGAGGAGGAGGAGGAGGAGGAGGAGGAGGAGTAGGAGGAGGAGGAGGAGGAAAGAAATAATAGTTCACGCTAAATGGGAAGATGAAAAAAAATTGACTATAACGTAATAGTGCTTTTTACGGGCACATGCTGAGAGAGAGAGAGAGAGAGAGAGAGAGAGAGGAGAGAGAGAGAGAGAGGAGAGAGAGAGGAGGAGAGAGAGAGAGAGGAGAGAGAGAAGATGAGAGAGAATGAAGAGAAAGAGAGAGAGACTAAGCGAGAAGAGAGAGAGGAGACAGAGAGAGAGAGAGAGAGAGAGAGAGAGAGAGAGAGAGAGCGGAGACGAGAGCGAGAGCGAGGCGAGAGCGAGAGCGAGAGCGAGAGCAGAGAGCGAGAGCTAGAGAGAGAGAGAGAGAGAGAGAGAGCGAGAGAGAGCGAGAGAGAGAGAGCGAGAGAGAGAGAGCGAGAGAGCGAGAGAGAGAGCGAGAGAGCGAGAGAGCGAGAGAGAGAGAGAGAAAGACCCTTAAGAAAATAGTAGGAAAAAGAAGATGGCAAGAAATTCCAAATCCATCTTACCAAATAGAAAAAAGCTCAAAAATAAAATGAAAACCAGACCAAGAAGGAAAAACATCTAAAAGGAAAATCCCATATGAGGGAAAGCCCAAAGACGGGACAAACCTTGAGAAGAAATAAAAGAAAGAGGAAAAGACGATTACGAATGAAAGAAGATAGAAGATTTAGAAGAAAGTTAAGATAAGCTTATGGAAGACGCTGAAGGAGGAGGAGGAGGAGGAGGAGGGATAGTGGAGGAGGAGGAGGAGGAATAGTGGAGGAGGAGGAGGAGGAGGAGGAGGAGGAGGAGGAGGAGAAGAGTCAGCTGCAACCGTCACACCATCACTCACCACCACCATCACCACTCACTCGTCACCACACACACACACTCACTCACTCACACATATACACACACACTCACATATACACACACATACACACACACACTCGGCACCACACACACACACTCACTCACTCACACATATACACACACACACACACATATACACTCACATATACACACACACACACACTTACACACAAACAATTTGAAAGTAAAGCAACTGAAGCTGATTATGAGAAGAGAGAGAGAGAGAGAGAGAGAGAGAGAGAGAGAGAGAGAGACAGAGGAAGCAAACAGGATTATGTAAACTAACAGTAACATGGTCTGACGCCCCCCTTCATTTCCCTTCCCCTTCACTCCCATCACCTTACCTTCCCTTCACATCCTCCTATTACCACCTGGACGCCCTTCCACAAACCCCCTCCCCCCACAACCCCCACCCCGCCCAACCCACGGCCCCCACAAGCACTCACGCAAGTTATAATCAAAGTCTGAGGCGTGACGAGAGAGAGAGAGAGAGAGAGAGAGAGAGAGAGAGAGAGAGAGAGAGAGAGAGAGAGAGAGAGAGGCGCTGTTGTGTGACCCTGTGAGCTAACGTGCGTGACGGTAGTGACTGGTGACTCCCTTCTCATTCAACACTCGGGGGTTCTCACATGACGAGTAGCAATACTGTTAATACTTGTTGTTGTTGCTGTTGTTGTTCCTATAAAATAATCAGTGTGTTTGATTTACATGCTGGAAATACTGGGGCACAGGGATAAGAGAGAGAGAGAGAGAGAGAGAGAGAGAGAGAGAGAGAGAGAGAGAGAGAGAGAGAGAGAGAGAGAGAGGAGAGGAGAGAGAGAGAAGAGAGAGAGAGGAGA
>JACEEZ010002126.1:513577-518577 GCA_016584305.1 Chionoecetes opilio
GTACACTTCAATGCCTCCTGCAGCAGTGACCCCTGGTACCTTAAATCCCGATGGTGGTCACTAACTGTCAGGACCCTAACTGAACCACAGCCCGCCACAGGTCGAGAGTAGTAGTGGTAACCGTTAACTCGGGGCTATCTGTGTGTGTTATGAGGTCTAATGTAGTGTTGGTGTAGGCTCAGTGTGGAAGTTCAGGGGTGGTGCGGCAGCCTTGCCTGGCGCTTTCTTGGGAGGCAGCAGTCAATCAGGCCCCAGCTCCGTTTCAATCCACTGCGGTAGTGCACTTTCCAAGTAGGACGCCGTGCACTTCAATGCCCCCTGCAGCAGTGACCCCTGGTATATAAATCCCGATGGTGGTCACTAACTGACAGGGCCCTTACTGAACCACAGCCCGTCACAGGTCAAAAATTGTAGTAGTGACCGTTTACTCGGGGCTGTCTGAGACATGTGGGAGGGGTTGTGTAGACGCGACTCGCAATCATTTTACGCAATGAGAGTAAGTTTCAGAGGTTTCAGAGGAGGAGGAGGAGGAGGAGGAGGAGGAGTGTATAACGTCATGCCTCCCTCCCCCTCCTCCTCCCCTAAAATAACTAACTATTGCATTGCTACAAAGGTTCCTCTCTTCTCTTCCCCCCCCCTCCTCCTCCTCAACGGTCTCACTACTATACGTCACTACCATTATAATACAGTTGCATGCAAGCCTATTAGGACACACACACACACTCCACATGTACACATGGGTACTCCGTAGTGTAGAGGTAGCACGTTCGGCTCACAACCGAGAAGTCCCGGGTTTGATCCCCAGGCGGAGCTGATACAGATGGGCTGTTTCCTTAAAACCCGAAGCCCCTGTCCACCCAGCAGTGAATGGGTACCGGGTGTTAGCCGGGGGTAGTGACCCGCCTCCCGGGGTGATGGCTTCGGCCAACACTAAGGATGAATGATAAGAATGTTGATATGGAGACGGGCCATACGAGTGCAGCTCAGGCCCTGTAAAATACAACTAGATGAATACAGAAAAAGCGTTTCACCTCTCGTCTCTTTTTCCCACCTTGCTTGCTCTCCCTCTCCTCTCTGAACCCTGTAATATTCTGCCTCATCATCGCCCAGACGCGCTATGCATGTTTATCAGATTACAACAACGTACTATACACACACACACACACACACACACAAACGGCACACTTGTTTCTTTCACACAACTTTCCTCCCGGTCCAACATTCAGAGTACTCGCACAATGGAAGAAAGGCGCTGATGTAATATTTAGTAGCAGGCCGGCGTAATTACTCTTACTGAGAACGTCTATGTAGGTGTTTACTAAAGACTTATTATTGTAGTAAAACTGTTGTATGTAAAGAGTCATAGATTGGTTGACCTCTTGTTGGTGTTACTAAAAAAGTTCACAAATGTAATACTCTCCAGGCAGTGTTTCATAAAATATTGCAAGTGTTGTTTTTCTTCTTTTTTGATGCGAAATAGTGTTGTGTTGGGTGTTGCAATTCTTCTCTCGTGTGCGTCTGTGTGTGTGCGTGCGTGCGTGCGTGCGTGCGTGCGTGCGTGTGTGTGTGTGTGTTTATGTGTGTGTGTGTGTGCGTGTGTGTGTGCAATACTCAAAACAACAGCCCGGCCTACTTCTACATAACCGCACCTCCAAAACCGCTCAGTATAATATTACAGTCATATGATACACCCCCTGTGTAGTCCTGTGTGTGTGTGTGTGTGTGTGTGTGTGTGTGTGTGTGTGTGTGTGTGTGTGTGTGTGTGTGTGTGTGTGTCCTTTTGGCATTGGCAGTAACTATAACAACAATCATTTCAGTTTTACGAGTCTTTCTTTCTATATGTCACTAAAAACCACAAGAATTATGAAGGGAGGTAAAGCAAAGATCACCTCAAATGTATAAAGAAAAAATAAATAATGAAAGAAAGTACCAGAAATAAGGTAACCGAATAACCTAACAAAACAAACTTTTTCTCGAACTTTTCTCTTTTTATGTTATTTTCTTCTCAATAACTCATCATCTCTTAGCTAAATCTGCACCTGAGGAAACCAATGACCTCTCTCTCTCTCTCTCTCTCTCTCCATCCCTCCCTCCACACTTCTCTCTCCCTCCCATCCTCCACACTCCTCTATCTCTCTCTCTCTCCATCCTTCCACACTTCTCTCTCTTTTTTTCCCTCCACACTCCTCTATCTCTCTCACTCCATCCACACTCCCCTCCCCCCTCCCACCTGCCCTAAGGCCCTACTTCCCTCCACACGTGTAACTGTACCCTCGCCACTAACTGTACCTCTTCACTCTTACAACCATGTCTTCCTGTGGCCTCGGGGTATGTCTAGGCTCGTGCTGGCATTTGCGTACCCTGGCTTACTCAATTCCCCATCTCGTAGGTTTGTGAATGGGTTACAGGGAGTTTCGTACAAAAGTTGTTTCGTACCCAGGTTTTGTTAGTTGTTTCGTACACTGATTTTGAGTTTTTTGTACATACCTGGTGTCGTTTCGTAACTCTAGTAGTCAAGTTCACTTTGAGCTGAGTGTACGAAACGACTATGGCTTCATATAGACTACGAAACAACTTTTTGGTGTACGAAACAACTTGTGTACGAACTGACTGCACCCCTGTGAATGCACCATAAATCTTGCCAATGTAATACCTATACCGGATACTAACTATATATATATAAAAACAAAAGAACATAAGTAAGCTACACGAGGCTGTGAGACCTACACGTGGTAGTTCCTCTTACTTAACACTACCTACATCCACCTTTCATCCCCATCCATGATATTCTCTAGCCTCCTTTTATAACTCCCTATTAACGGCACTAACTACTGCTACCTGACTGAGAGCCTATTTATAACTGTACTGCGATGCTAAAAATAAGATCTTCAGAGAGGTTGTCAAACGCTTTCTTTCCCCGCTTCCTGACACACTTCCTTTCGCTTGTCACTTCACCTGCTTGCTGTTGTAGGATACTAACTGTACATAAATACCTGACTGAGATCCTAACTGTACTAACACGGTAAAGTAAAAATCTTCAGCGGGATTGTCAACACGCTTTCTTTCTCCGTTTCCTGACACACTTCCTTTCGCCTGTCACTTCATCTGCCTGTTGTTGTAGGGTACTAATTGTAAGTAAGTACCTGAGTGTGATCCTAACTGTACTAACACGGTAAAGTAAAAATCTTCCAGCGGGATAGTAAACACGCTTTCTTTCTCCTCTTCCTGACACACTTCCTTTCGCCTGTCACTTCATCTGCTTGTTGTTGTAGGATACTAATTGTAAGTAAGTACCTGAGTAAGTACCTGAGTAAGTAGTAGTAAAGTAAAGAGCTTCAGAGGGATTGTAAACATGCCTCTTTTCTCCGTTTTCTATCTTTATCTGTTTCCTGACACACTATCTTCGCCTATCACTTCACCTGCCTGGCTGTACACCTGGTCTGGAGTGCCCCCCAGCGCCCCCAGGCCCCCAACCCCACGCCCTACCCCGTCGTCACCTCACCTGCGACTGTTGCTTCTCCCGCCACAAGGGCAGACGACATCGTTTCATGCCAAGGGAAACACAGGTCGAGCCTTCTTGCCACACACACACACACACACAGGACAGCCTCCAGCCACGCTACGGCCTGCACCACACAGCCTCACACCACGCCACAGCCTGCACATAACACAGCCTCCCGCACCCAAGCCTCGCTAATGCCTGGCAAACCCTGCACACCTATAGCCAGTAAATAGTATCTTTGTATTACTATTTACTGGCATTGCTGCACACACACACACACACACACACACACACTAGTATAGGTTCCACCGGAGTTTGCTTGCTTGTTTCTTTGTGTTTTCCTGAAGAGCTACACTTTGTTTCGTCCTTTAAAATCTGAGCGCCGACCGTTTCGAGACAGTTTCCAAGGTTCGTATGTATAACGCTTGCTTCTTTCTTTGTGTTTCCTGAAGAGCTACATTTGTTTCTCCTTTAAAATCTGAGCACTGTTTCGAGACCGTTTCACTTCCAAGGTTCGTGAGTACAACACTGGCGGTCTCGTTATTGGGTTTCACCGAGACACGAGCACGAGCACGAGCACGAGCACCCCGAGCGACCACTGTATAAGGCCGAGACACACGCAAGGGCACACGCAAGACCCGCCACGCACACACACCCTCACCTCGCCACACCTGAGTACAATGTGAGAGCGGGGAACCGGGGTTCAACCGGGACCCGGGCTACCTGGGGGCCGATCAAAGGTGCCAATCAGCCTATTTCTCTCCTGCTTTACATCTCGCTACCTCCTTTGCCCCAGCCACAACCCATGCTAGGTACTGAAGGGAAGGAGTCTGACGGAGATGGGAGGAGGAGGAGGGAGAGAAGGGAGAGAGGGTGAGTAGACTAAGAAAATAGGGACGTGAGTATCAGATATCATTCTAATACAAGTCTCCTTCCTCCTGCTCTTGTATATACCCATCAAGCGCCTACTGGCATCTTTTCCTCCTCCTGCTCCTGCTCCTCCTGCTGCTCCTACTGTCATTGGTTAACCCGTTCTATCACTACCACAAGGGCGAGGAGCCAAAAGACGCCCCTGTGACCCTCTCCTTAAGGCTTATAGTCCCAGGCGGCGGTGTGACTCTTATGCCCATCTTGCCCTAGGTCTGTTAACCCAGGATCCACGTCGTCACAGTTTAGGAGAAATTGTTCACCTTTGTGGCTCTTCCAGGCAATGGTGATGGGCAGGACAGGTGAATCCCATAGGGGGGAGAAGGGGAAGGGGGGAAGTGGGAAGGAAGAGTCACCTGTCTGTCTACGTGGTGTGGGGAAATACCCAGACATACCCCCGACTCGTGCCCAGGAAGGGAAGGAGGGAGGAGGGAGAGAAGGAGAGAAGGAGGGAAGCAGGGAAGGAAGCAGGGAGGGAAGGAGGGAAGCAGGGAGGGAGGGAGAGAGAGAAGGAAGGAGGGAGGGAAGGAGGGAGGGATGGAAAGAGGGAGGGAGGTAGGGAAGGAAGGAG
>JACEEZ010002127.1:0-2500 GCA_016584305.1 Chionoecetes opilio
TTCAACCTCCTTCCGTGTTTTTTCCCCCAAAAAACCAACCCAACCCCCCCTATCAATCTAATCCTAAAGTGTTTTTAGCCAAAACCCCCTCAAAATTTCATCGACATGGCCCAAAGCCGCTTACCACTACGATTTATTTGCGATTTTTTTAGCCTACTCTCGTCAAAATTGAATTTAAAGTTTCGGCTACCCATAACAGACAGACACACACACACACACACACACACACACACACAGACACACACACGGCTACTCCTATAGTATATTAGAAACTGCGTTCAGACCTGTGCAACTTTTCGGGCGCACAGGAAGCAACAGTCGCCAATCAACCACGGTTTAGCATCACTGTTTATTTGCTCATTGGTTTATCATTATTATCTTTTAATACATCGTTTGAATTGTCGGTATGGCGGGTTAATCAATTGTAAAAAATATATATATGAACTCCATCATAGAGTATTATCGCGCTTTGTTTACTACTTGCTGGACTAAAGAGACAGGGTGAGACGGAATAATGCTTTACAGTTCCTCAAAAATATACATGAAATGGAAGGGAAGGTATGGGGATAGAAGGGAAGGGGAGGGAAGGGAAGGGGATGGAAGGGAAGGTTGAAAGAAGGGAAATGAAGGGAAGGGAAGGGGAGGGAAGGGAAGGGAAGGGAAGGGAAGGGAAGGGAAGGGAAGGGAAGGGAAGAATAAGGTAAGGTATGGGGAACGAAGGAGAGGCATAAGAAGGTAAGGGAAGGTAAGGGTGGGTGAAATAGGGTAGGTTAGGTGAGGCAAGATTGAGGTAAGGTGAGCTAAGGTAAATTAGGAAAACAGAAGTAAACTAGGGGTGGGGGGGGCACTCAGTAGAGCGCATACCTCCGCCCGAATATTCATCAATTTGGTTGCATGATATATAATATTATATATATTAAAATATATATATATATATATTATATATATATATATCGTTAAAAGTGATAGCTAGTTCAGCGTTTATTATCTTCTTAAAGATATTTTCTCTTTGTCTTAAGAGTGTCTTATTCTCTTTTGTAATCACTTTTATGACTTCGCCGTAGCTTGTCATGTTTGCTGTATCGCGATTTCGGGTCTAAGAACCCTTCTTCAGCATCATGTGGAAGATGTTTTCTCCTCAGGAGTTGAGGTGAGCATGATTAAGATGAGAGGTGAAGCGCTATTTATAGCCGGTCTGCCTGCCACGCAGCCTATTAGCGGCACCGGTGATTGGTAGATAGGTTTTGCTTCTCGTCTTCTTGAGTGGGTGACGCTGATTGGTGTTTGGTCTTCGCTTGGTTTTTCTGTGAGTAGGCTGTTATTTGCTTTTTTTCTTTTCATGCGGGGTAGAGCTTGTAGGTCGTTGCCTGTACGTTAAGTTTGGGTTTGATCTCTTTTATATACAGCGCTTCTAGGATGGGAAGTCGCCGCACATCTGCACACATGTCAAACCAATTCTGTATTTCTTCTAGAAATTTTTCTTGTTATGATGATGCCATGTTGTTCTAATAGGTGAATTTTTGGGGCTCCGGAAGTTAGGTGGCAAGTAAGACGTCTGGACAGCTTCGTTGTCGTCATGCCGATGTATGAGGGGAGGACTTCACAGTTTCCTCTTTTGCATGTGATCCTATATACGACATGGGACTTTTGTTTTGTCTCCTTCGTCTGGCTTGGGCTGTTACGGAGAAGGAGGTTGCTGGTTTTCTTGTTTTTGTAGTAAATTTGTAGTTTTATTCTCCTCTCTTGGTCTGCAGGTTTCACGTTACGGTGGACGATTTGTGATATTATTCTTTCTTCTTCCTGGTGAGCGGTGGAGAAGAAAGCCCGGTAGTGATAGTTATGTCTTGACTCTTTTTTGTGGCGTTAGGGTTGTACCAGTTCTCCAAGATTTTCTTAGTCTGACGGTTGATGTCTCTCTCGCTGAAGCCGTTGTTGATGAGGACTTGAGTGGATCGCTCGATTTCTTTGTGCATAAGTTGCCATGTACTGCAGTGTGTGGGAGCTCTTCTGATGTAAGCACCGATTGTGGAGTCTTTATATCTCTGTGGGCATATATATATCGTATATATATATATATATATTATATATATATATATATATATATAATAGATATATATATATATAGATATATATATATATATATATATATATAATATATATATATATATATATATATATATTTATGAATATATGCACTCTGTATGAGCGCATACCTCCGGCCGAATATTTCATCAATTGGTTGCCATGGCAACAGTTGTCAATAGATTTCATCCAAACTTAAATCAGTTCTTCCTTATACCAAATAGACTTGGTATACTGAGTTTGGTCCAAATCTATTCGTAACTTTTCGAGAAATCCTGTACACTAACAGACACAGACAAACAGACAGACAGACAGACAGACAGACAGATCGGGGTGAAAACATAACCCCTCCAACTTCGTTGGCGGAGGTAATAAATTTTTTTTTACCACATAGCACTTCACAAAAACCTATATTGAT
>JACEEZ010002127.1:10000-15000 GCA_016584305.1 Chionoecetes opilio
CACACACACATCACACACACACACACACACACACACATCACACACACCCACACACACACACACACACACACACACCACACACATCACACACACACACACACTATCACACACACCATCACACACACCACCACACCACACACACACATACACACCAACTACACACACACACACCACACACACACACACACTACACATACACACACACACACACCACACACACACACACACACACACACACACACACACACACCACATACACGTTGTTTCTGGTGTAGCCTATACACACACCAACACCACTACCGTAGATAACACTATAGTCGCCAGCTGCAATAATGACGCCAGGCGCCATATATTACGAATTATAGCATCACTACTGCTGTGTATCTGCTGTGTATCATCTGAAGATGATACACAGCAGTTTACATCATGACTTTAATCTACCCTGTTTCAGCGTTGTTTTATGCTTTGTATCTGCAAGTATATATGGTTTCAAATTTCGCAACTCATTTTTTTCGGGCGACGACGACGGCGGAAGGACACTCATAACATAAACACTAGCTGGCGATCTTAATGTAGGTCGCCACTCGGTTGATATTTTTGTAATTTGTTCATTTATAGCCATAATATGACACAGATGAAGACACAAAATGACACAGACTCTCCAGATAGCCCCTTCTAACTTTCCTGAAATCATGGATGTAGAAATGTAAGTATTAACGCCACCACACGTCTGTACATCGAAAAGAAACCTTGTCTTGGCGACTTTAGTGTTATCTACGGTAGTACTGTATTACTACAACGGCCACGGATGTTGTAATGCAATCACTACATCCACTACTACTATAACAGCCACCACCACCACCACCACCATTACAACTTACTACAACAGCCACCACCACCACCACCACCATTACAACTATTACCACCACCACCCCACCACCACCAATTACCTACTAAACAGCCACCACCACCCCACCACCCCACCATTACAACTCTATAACGCCACCCCACCCACCAACCACCCCATTAAACTACATCAAAAACCCCCCCCACCAACACCAAAAACCCACCCAACCCCCACCACCATTACAACTACTACAACAGCCACCACCACCACCACCACCATTACAACTACTATAACAGCCACCACCACCACCACCACCATTACAACTACTATAACAGCCACCACCACCACCACCACCTTTTACACTACTATAAAGCCACCACCACCACCACCACCATTACAACTCCTATAACAGGCACCACCACCACCCCCACCATTAAAACACTATAACACACCCACCACCACCACCTTAAAACACTATAACAGCCACCACCACCACCACCCCCATTAAAAACTATAAACCACCACCACCACCACCACCATTAAAACATATAACAGCCCCCCACCACCCCCCCATTCAATACTAAAACTCCCACTGGCGGTTTTTGGAAAATTTTTTTTGGCGTGGGGAGACGGCCAATTACCCAGGCCCTGAAGTGCCCTTTAACGATTATTATAAAATAATATTATATATTATAAAATATATATTATATATAATAAAAATTTTAAATAATTTTTTGGGGAGAATATTATATAAAATTATAATATATATATATATATATATTTTATATATATATACCAAAAACAATAAAGAGGGTTTCTACCGCCTGGTTATTTTCATTATAAGACTCGTTTCCCCTCATGGAGAAAGTATTGCCTCTCTCTCTCTCCCTCTCCCCTTCTTCTTCTCTCTCTCCCCCTCTCTCCTCACCCTCCTCTCTCCCTCTTTTTTCTCTCCCCCCCAAACCTCTCTCTCTCTCTCTCCCCCTTTTTCCCAGAGAGAGAGAGAGAGAGAGAGAGAGAGAAGAAGAGGAGAGAGAGAGAGGCAATATTTTCCATGAGGGAACGAGATTTTAAATGAAGATATAAACCAGCGCGGGTAAAAACACTTGATTGTTTATTTGGACGTTTCGGCATACATAAGCCTTTCCCAGCCAAAATCGGATAAAATTTTTTTTTTTAAAAGAAAAAATAAATTAAAAATGATTTGCGCATTTAAAATGCCAAAACCCAAAAAAAAAAATAAAAAATTATAAAAAAGTAAAAAAAAATACTACACCTACCAAACAACATGCAGTGGGGTGTTTTTGTATCCGATTTTTTGGGGATGGTGCTTATGTATAGCCGAAACGTACCAAATAAACAATCAAGTTTCTACCCCGCTGGGAAATCTTTATTTTATATATTAAATTATATATATTATATAAATTTTAAATTTTTATATATATTTATATATTATATTATAATATATTATATTATATATAATATATATAAATATTTTAGCGCATATATGTATACCCGTGCCCTCACGCATATATGTTGGCGCTGTATAAATTTTTTTTTTTTTTTTTTTTACATCACCAAGGACTGGCCAAGGACACAAAAAAAAAGCCTACACCTACACAGTGGCAAACATTATTCTGGTGGGAAAGGATGCGTAGAGTTGCATGGGAATATAATTACATGGAGAAGCACATTGTGATGGCTAGTTTTCAGACATTTTTTGTGGGGGAAAAACTACACGATTCTTCCTTATAGAGGGGGGAGCATGGCCCTGGTGCCCCCCCCCCCACTATATCCCTCAGTGACAACTCCTACGTCAAATTATGCACATAAAACAATACACGTGCTACTACTACCACTACTACTACACTACTACTACCACTACTACTACTACTGCTTCGACTACCACTACTACTACCACTGCTTCTACTACCACTACTACTACCACTACTACTACCACTGCTTCTACCACTGCTTTTACTACCACTACTACTACCACTACTACTACCACTACTACTACCACTGTTTCTACTACCACTACTACTACCACTACTACTACCACTGCTTCTACTACCACTACTACTACCACTACTACTACCACTACTACTACCACTACTACTACCACTACTACTACCACTGCTTCTACTACCACTACTTCTACCACTGCTTCTACTACCACTACTACTACCACTACTACTACCACTACTTCTACTACCACTACAACTACATATACACAAAATCACCGACCATTCACCACAAAAACAAAGAACCATTAAAATTAACTGTTGCAATAATATACTTAGCATCATAACTATCATCATCATTATTATCATTATTATCATCATTATTATTATCATTATTATTATGAGTGTGACCGTTATCAAAAGTATCATCATAATCATCATCATCATCATAGTATAATCCCCCCACACGCGCAAAATCTAAAAAGTAAACAGACATATAACAAAATAAAAAAAAATCTCAATAAAAATACATCAATGCATCAGTAAATAGATCTATAATAACAAGTAGATGCCGTCACTGTGCTGGCATGTATCACGTCTCAGTCCTGTAGCACGTTGTAGTACATTTAGTGACCTCGAGGGGGAAGGGAAGGAAGGGGGAAGGGGAAGGGGGAGGGAAGGGGAAGGGGGAGGGGAATAGGAGGGGGGAAAGGGGGGCAGGGGAAGGGAGGGGACAGCTATCTCAGTAAGCCCCTCTCACACTCCCTCCTCGTAATGGTCAGCGATTTCGGTCACATGAAGCGAAGCACTTTTTCTTTAATAGAGTTGTTAATATATGGAACTCTCTTCCAGCACAAGTAATTCATAGTAACAAGGTTGAGGCGTTTAACAACAAACTAGATCAATACTTACCATCAACTGTCACACTCCTGCCGAATGAACTGCCAACAGATAACTAACTGCCCAACTTTACCTGAGTAACAGAAGAAAAAACATGAATCAAATAAGAGCGTACAAAAAAGAAGAATATATACGGTGTCCATACTAGAGTAGGCCGTGAGTGGTGCAAGGCCGGGCTGAAGGGACAAAAGGCGGTGCATGCATAGCCATGAGGGCACCGACAGTGACGCAATACAGGGTTAGGAAAGAACAGAAGCAAGGACAGGAAAAAGATGGAAGGGAAGATGGACAAGAATAAATATATGAATAAAAGTATTTCCAATTACATTTCTGACTTCGTTCTTAATTAAAGGTTAAAAAAATCATGTATAATATCATCGTTATTTTTTTTTTTGCGTTCGTCAAAAGTGTTCCATGCACAGAAAAGAGAGAAATTAAACCAATTTTATTTCCCAATTACAGAGAAAGATAAAAAATGGCCACGGTAGAATGTGTCCCCCATACAACAACTAAATTCAACACAAACATATAATTCATAAGACGAATAAAATAAATATAATAATAATCATTATTATTATTATTATTTAAATAGTCATAAAAATAATAATTGCCGTCGAGAAATAAAATTAAGGAAAAGTCCTTAAAAAAAGAAAAAACACACAGCATATAGAAGAAACTTCCCAGCACTGAGAGTGCTGTGAAGTGTGTGGCAGGTGTATCCAGCTTCTTTCCTGTGAATACAGGAGTGAGGCAAGGGTGCGTCCTTGCCCCATCACTTTTCAACACTTGTATGGACTGAGTATTGGGCAAAGTTGTAGATCAAAGGGATTGTGGAGCATCCCTCGGCAACACCAAGATCAAGGGCGCTGCGCGAAGAGGCAAAGCCTTCGGGACTTGAGGTCTCCTGGCTCAAGACCAAGGTCCAAGTGTTTGGAGGCTTACTAGATGAAACAGTACAGTTTGTTCATGCGTGCGGCGAGGACATTGAGATCTTGGAAAGTTTTAGATACCTTGGTAGCGCAGTCCATAATGACGGGGGGTCACGTCAAGAAGTCTTACGGCGGATTGCCATAGCCCACGGTGTTATGGACTCGCTCAGCGGGAGTATTTGGCGTTGTCGGTACCTGTGCAGGAGGACAAAGATCCGGATCTTCAAGTCGCTTGTGATCCCTGTCTTACTCTATGGTTGTGAGACATGGACACTAAATAGCGACTTGAAGAGACGAATCGATGCCTTTGGTAATAAGTGTCTTCGCAGAATCATGGGGTATCGCTGGGATGATTACGTG
>JACEEZ010002127.1:17500-20000 GCA_016584305.1 Chionoecetes opilio
TGTGTGTTGTGTGTGTTTGTGTGTGTGTGTGTGTGTTTGTGTGGTGTGGTGTGGTTTTTGGAGAATGGTTGGCAATCTGGCGCGTTTCTCAGTGGTGTAATAACTTAATAACTCATAACTTCCTATTAGTGTATCTAAGCCCAACTCCTCCTAACCCTATTTTTTATTTACTTACACCATCTCTCTCTCTCTCTCTCTCTCTCTCTCTCTCTCTCTCTCTCTCTCTCTCTCTCTCTCTCTCTCTCTCTCTCCTCCCTCTCTCTCTCACAGAAGAGGAAATAAAAAGAAAATGAATATATCTGCAACATAATATTCAGAATCACAACTATTACATTACAAAACAATAATTAGATATAAACAACAACATACCACTACTATAGTCTATTCACTTAAGCTGGATTCTTGGGAGCTGCTCGATGCCTACCTGAGTATGTAAGGACGTCGCTGATTGGCTGAGGCTACCAAAATACCACCACCATCACCACCCAGCCCGCGTGCATCAGCCAATCAGCGACGTCCTTACATACTCGGGTAGGCATCGAGCAGCTCCCAAGAATCCAGCTTAAGTGAATAGACTATACCAATCACTAACAGTACTAATTATAATCTTTACATATATTTTGTTCCTCTAAAGCAGCGGTGCCCGAACTGAGTATTTTTTGTTAGTCAAAAAGTTTATGCTTAGCCTCGCTGCCCGGGACGTGATTGGTTGGTAAGATCGTCACACATATTAAAGTTCTCATTTTCCAATCTATCTGAATTAATATTACCCTACATCTGAGTCTATATTCTTATATTATAATGCGAAAAACAAAATTTTGGCATAACATAATACTAGGCCAGGGATACTGTATGAGAAGTTAATACTGGAGGAGGCCATTGACCCCTTGAGGCCCACAACGTAATTTCCATGGTCATTTGGGTACCATTAGACAATTTTAATGAATATAAGCAATATTTAATAGATATGACCTGCTTACTATCCTTGTCCACTAATTAATTCGGTAAATTAAGTTACTTTTCGTAATTTTATGGCTAACAACAGACGATTTTATATAGCCAAGGAAAGATCTGGATGTGAAGGGGTTAACACAAGGTGCCGAGGGACTGAATAAGGACGCTTTATGAGAAATGGGTAATGAGCGTAAGGAGTCTGGGAGCCACAGATCTAAAGGTACAGTCACCGAGGCAAGATTTAGTTAGTAACTCAAAATAATAAAGAAACTAGACAGATACAATTCGATTTCTAGCACTATGAAGAGTATATGGGAACTAACGGCCGATTTGTTAGTACATATTTATGAGAGAATAGATACAAAATTAGGACTTCTTAAGGTTATTAGGAGTGTTTCGGCTTAAAAGATATGAAAAAAACCAAGTGCTTATAAAAGAAAATAGGAACTGACGGCCGATTTATTTGTATATAGGAATAAATAGGTCCAAAATAAGACTTTCAAAGGTTACAGGACAGTTAGGACTACAAAAATATGAAAGAAAATGAAGTGTTTATGGTAAAAAATGGGAAAGGTCTTATAGGAAGGAATAGAAGATTATGATGGAATAGGAGGGAGTGGCGGAGGGGATGGGGAAGGGTTGCGAAAGGGACATCATTCTCTGCCTATTTCCCTCCCTCCCTCCCTCCCTCCCTCCCTCCCTCCCTCTCTCTCACCCTCGGCTCATTCAACAAACTGGAAGGTCGTTACTGAGTGATCATTAGAATCGTACTAATTGGACTCCGTTGTGAGGAGGAGGAGGAGGGGGGAGGAGGGGGGGAGGAGGGGGGGGAGGAGGAGGAGGAGGAGGAGAGGAGGAGGAGGAGGAGGAGGAGGAGGAGGAGGAGGAGGAGGAGGAGGAGGAGGAGGTGGGAGGTATATACTAAAAGAGGAAATTAAAACCAAGACATTGAACTGGGAGAGGAAGAATACAAAGGAAGATACAGAGGACTACAAAGGAAGAACAGACAGCAACAGCCCTACTGAGCCAAATGAGACTGCCTGTGTGACTACTTTCTACCACTATAGTTTCTACGTGTTAAGAGGTAAAAGAATAGTAAAGTTGAAGGCTCCTCCCCACCCACCTCTCCCTCCGGCCAGGAAAAAAAGTGAGAAAAAAAACACCCACCGTATAGTATTGAAAAACTGCCATGGAATTTGATAGGAAAGATTGAAGGAGAGACAGACTGTAATGGGCTTCGTTAAAAAGTATTGGAAGAGGTTGACAAATCTGGTGCTTCGCTTGCTTTAAAAGTCGCGGTGCAACACAGTCTGGCTCGGGGATTTGTTCACTATAGTATATCTATTGCTTTGATTATTATTGTGTCCTCAAGGAATTCACAATTGATCCATGGAATTACGTTACTTTGATCGCAGCCCACTTCTTCCTGTCCATGTATATCTTCCAAACGTAAGTAAAAGAGCAGAGTAAGGAGGAGGAAGGAGGAGAGGAGGAGGAGGAGGAGGAGGAGGAGGAGGAGGAGGAGGATAAATATGCAAAGAAAAAA
>JACEEZ010002127.1:25000-27500 GCA_016584305.1 Chionoecetes opilio
GATGGTGCGATGTAACAATTCTACCCTTAATATACCCCTTATTTCTGAGAGTGTACTTTTCTCCTTCATTCTATTTCTTCTACTTCTAGCCTTCTACTTCCTCCTCCTCATTTAATTTTCCTACTTCATGTCTTTCTACTTCTTCTTCCACTTCTACTTCGTCATCATTTTATTTTCCTCCACATTTTTTCCTTCTTCTTCTTCTTTACCTCCTTCACCTCTTTTTCCTTCTTCTTCTTCTTCTTCCTTTTCCTCTTCCTCTTCTTGCTCTTCTCTTTCTTTCTTCTTCTTTGTTCTTCTTTCCCTCCTTTACCGCTTCCTTCTCCTCTTTCTTCCTCTTCTACTTCATCTTCTAATTCTTACTCCTTATTTTGCATCTCATAATTTTCCAACTATTTCTTCATCTTCCTCCTCCTCCTCCCTTTCAGTAAATCAGCAGGCGTTCTAATCTTGAAGTCAGCAACGTTATATACTTGAAGTCAGCAACGTTATATACTTGAAGTCAGCAACGTTATATACTTGAAGTCAGCAACGTTGTATACTTGAAGTCAGCAACGTTGTATACTTGAAGTCAGCAACGTTATATACTTGAAGTCAGCAACGTTATATACTTGAAGTCAGCAACGTTATATACTTGAAGTCAGCAACGTTATATACTTGAAGTCAGCAACGTTATATACTTGAAGTCAGCAACGTTGTATACTTGAAGTCAGCAACGTTATATACTTGAAGTCAGCAACGTTATATACTTGAAGTCAGCAACGTTATATACTTGAAGTCAGCAACGTTGTATACTTGAAGTCAGCAACGTTATATACTTGAAGTCAGCAACGTTGTATACTTGAAGTCAGCAACGTTATATACTTGAAGTCAGCAACGTTATATACTTGAAGTCAGCAACGTTGTATACTTGAAGTCAGCAACGTTATATACTTGAAATTAGCAACGTTATATACTTGAAGTCAGCAACGTTATATACTTGAAGTCAGCAACGTTATATACTTGAAGTCAGCAACGTTATATACTTGAAGTCAGCAACGTTGTATACTTGAAGTCAGCAACGTTATATACTTGAAGTCAGCAACGTTATATACTTGAAGTCAGCAACGTTATATACTTGAAGTCAGCAACGTTATATACTTGAAGTCAGCAACGTTGTATACTTGAAGTCAGCAACGTTATATACTTGAAGTCAGCAACGTTATATACTTGAAGTCAGCAACGTTATATACTTGAAGTCAGCAACGTTATATACTTGAAGTCAGCAACGTTGTATACTTGAAGTCAGCAACGTTATATACTTGAAGTCAGCAACGTTATATACTTGAAGTCAGCAACGTTATATACTTGAAGTCAGCAACGTTGTATACTTGAAGTCAGCAACGTTATATACTTGAAGTCAGCAACGTTATATACTTGAAGTCAGCAACGTTGTATACTTGAAGTCAGCAACGTTATATACTTGAAGTCAGCAACGTTATATACTTGAAGTCAGCAACGTTATATACTTGAAGTCAGCAACGTTATATACTTGAAGTCAGCAACGTTATATACTTGAAGTCAGCAACGTTATATACTTGAAGTCAGCAACGTTATATACTTGAAGTCAGCAACGTTATATACTTGAAGTCAGCAACGTTATATACTTGAAGTCAGCAACGTTGTATACTTGAAGTCAGCAACGTTATATACTTGAAGTCAGCATTCATTCTCTCGATAAAAATATACTTATGTCTATTTCCTTAATCTAATAACTTTCACATCCATCCTGAAGTCAGCAATTGTAAGCCTCCTAAATAAAATCAGCATACATTCTAACCTAATTAACTCAGCACACTCATATTTCCTGTCTATCAAATAAGCTATAACAAAAATAATTTCTCTTATATCAGCAAAAAAAAGTTCTTTCTCTTAAATTAGCAAATACACATTTTGTTTTTCTAAAAATCAGCAAAAACAAAACGAATTTTCTCTCTTAATTCATCAACAACAAAAAAAACCGTATAATTTCTCTTTAAAACACAGAAAAAACATAATAAAAATAAAACACGGGTCGCCTGTCAAGACCACGACCCCATAATTCCCTTTAAAACATAAAATATACCATATAATTTCTTTGTATAACTTATAAAAAAACCGTATCATTTCTCTATAAAACTTATAAAAAACCGCATAATTTATCTTAAAAGTCTAAAAACCCGTATCATTTCTAGGCACGCAGGTCGCCCGTCAACGCCGCGACACCGCCACGACTGGTATTGGTATTCTTGGCTTGTCGCGTCACCCAATTACTCGGTGGCGGAGACCTAACGTTGCGGGCCGCGCTATCTCAAGCCTGCCGGGCCTGGCGTTCCCCGCGTAATGCCGGGCAGGGCGTGTGTTGAATAATGGACGGGGCGGTGCAGGAGGAGGAGGAGGAGGAGGAGGAGGAGGAGGAGGTGGAGGAGGAGGAGGAGGAGGAGGAGGAGGAGGAGGAGGAGGAGGAGGAGGAGGAGGAGGA
>JACEEZ010002127.1:32500-40000 GCA_016584305.1 Chionoecetes opilio
GTCATTATCAGAGAGAGACCTATTCGATGCTTTCTTCTCCAGTGACAACAAGAACAACGGTTTACACTGAATGGTCAAACGTTGTCAACACCCAGTCCCGTAAAATTATGTCATGTTAGGTTGTTAATCGTGAACAATTAACGCTAATTTTGTCGAAGCCAGCACAATAACTAACTTAAAACAACGACGCGTACTGTAAAGAACAAAACGAGTTCTTTGTATTGCCCGCGAATTTATATTATAAACGTTCCCCGATTGATTATGTTAGTGGTGTTGTATTTAGCAATCTTCATATCCTTCATTCTCATGGGTCCCTATCTTCTCAGGGACTGGGTATCCTTTTCCAACTGTTTGCTTCTGTATTTGTGTAGTTATTGTACTAGGTAGTTATGTAATAGATAATATGTAGTTCAGTAGATACACTCGTTATAGACCATTAGCTACCCTGTACTCTGGTCTTGCCTAGTTATGTCTCTCTCTCTCTCTCGTCTCATCTCTCTCCTCTCGCGTTCCTCCTCTCTCTCTCCTCATTTCAGTGTCTCATCCGCATTCTCTCTCTCAATTCTCTCTGCTCACTCGATCGTCTGTCTCCTCGTCTCTCTCGTCCCTCTCTCATCTCTCTCGTCGCTCTCTCTCTCTCGCTCTACATTCTCTCTTCTCTCTCTCGCTCTCTCTCTCTCTTCTCTATAGTATATATATTATATCTAATAATATAGTATATATATATAGATTTTCTCTGTACAATCGTTTCTCTCTGTCAATCTGTCTGTCTCTCTCTGGCGAGCTGGTCTCTCTCTTTGCTGTCTCTTTCGTTGCTATGCAAATGCTCATCTTCTATGTTTGGTCACTGTTTCCACCTCTAACTTATTGTGTGTCCCTAGCGGCCATCCATACGACAACTGGGTCTTCTGTGCTGTTGTTCAGTCGTGTTGGTGTCCTAGGGTCCTCTCCGGCTCCTGGTGCGCGTCGTCACGGAGTGTACTAGTGGGTTTCATCAGAGTGGTCACCCCGGGCGCCGGGGAAGGTAAAACACCTTGGGAAACTTTCACCTATTCCCCCGCCTGTTCATCCCCCCTCCCCTCAACGCCCGGGCCCGCCCTCTCTCTCTCGCTCTCTCCGTCTCTCTCTCTCTCTTCTCTCTCTCGTCCTCTCTCTCATCTCTCTCTCTCTCTCGTCTCTCTCTCCCTCTCTCGTTCTCTCATCTGCTCTTCTCTCTCTCTCATCTGCTCTCTCTCTCTGTTTGTATGTCTGTCTTGTCGATCGTCTGTCTCCCACTTTTCCTGTCTGGCAATCATGTCAATCTGCTCTCTCTCTCTCTCATGTCGGGATCATCTCTCTCTCCTCTCTCTCACTCTCCTCCATCGTTGTCTCTCTATCTCTCTCTCTCTCTCTCTCCTCTCTCTCTCTTCTCCTCTCGCATCTCTGCCTCTTCTCTCTCATCTCTCTCTCTCTCTTTTCTCTCTTTTTTTTTTTTTTTCTCTCTCTCTCTCTCTCTCGTCCTTCTCTCTCTCTCTCTCATCTCTCTCTCTCTCCTCTCTCTCTCTTCTCTCTATCATCTACTCTCTCTCTCTCGTCTCCTCTCTCTCACTCTCTCGTCCTCTCCTCTCTCTCTGTTTGTTTTGTCTGGCGTGGTCAATCTGTCCGGTCTCACTTTTTCATGCTGTCAATCTGTCAATCTCTCCTCTCTCTCGATCTCTCTCATCTCTCTCTCTCTGCACTCTCCTCTCTGCTCTCTCTCATTCATCCTATCTCTCTCTCTCTCTCTCTCTCCATCTCTCTCTCGCTCTCTCTCTCTCTCTCTGGCCCTAGTTCCCAAATAATTAAACAAACTCAAACAAATATATAATTAATCCCACAAGTAAAATCCTCCTTTCTTTATCTTTTTAGTTCCATTCTTTAAGTAACAACCTTCCTTTCAGTCATTTCAGCACCTCGTCTCCTTCTATCTACAACTCCTTCCCTCCTATCATCATTTCTTCCTACCATCATCACCATCATCACCATCACATCACCACTACAAGACACACTTCCTTCTCTCTTTCTATCTACATCTCCTTCTTCCTTCCTGTCATCCTTCCTTCCTATCATCACCATCACATCAACACACTACCACCACGCTTCCTTCTCCTTTCACACACTTCTCTTCGTTAACACCGCCGTCAAAATGTTCCTCGCAGCATTAGGCGAACAAGTGTCTACAAGAGTATTGAGCCACTATTACTTTACCCTGCTACTATTTCACTATACCCTGCCGCCGACGGACCCTTCCCTCCACCTCTCCCTGCCGCCGAGACTTGCTTTAACCCTTCACGCCCAGATCTTTCCTTTGCTATAAAAAAAATCGTTTGTTGTGGAGTCATAAAATTTCGAAAAGCAACTGAATATACCAAATTAGTTAGTCGACAAGGATACAAAACAGGTCATATCTATAAAATGTTGCTTATATTAACTAAAAATCGTCTAATGGTACCCAAATTACAATGGAAATTACGTTCTGGGCCTCAAGGGGTTTAGAAGGTCCCAGTAAGAAGTTTATTTGGTGACCCTGTTATAAGCTTTACGTGATGGTATGGATATATAAGTATATATTATGAATGCATGAAAGGGTTGCACAAAGGTCATATAGAAATAAATATGGAAATGTTAATAAAGAAATAATATATCTTCCCATCAAATATGGGACGAAAAAAAAAGTTTAATACAAAAATGTAAGAAAAATGTATTCGAAATTCATGAGTATATTTGGATAAGAAGGAAGGAAGGAAGGAAGGAAGGAGGAGTACCGGAGCAGTGCGTTAAGGTCCTTGGACAGGGGGTAAGGGTGGGATAAGGGTGATTCAAGATTCTTATAGGGGGGTGCGAGTGGTGGTGGGGAGTGTAGGAGTGGTGTGGTTGGTGGTGATGGATGTTGGGGTGGTGGTGGGGGTGTGGAGTGGTGGTGGGTGGTGGTGGGTGTGTGTGGTGGTGGGGTGGTGGTGGGCTGGGGGTGGGTGAAAGTGAGCCTCTACAGCTGGGGGTCTGAGGAAGGGTCAGAAAAGTTTTTGAAAATCAAGCATTTTTAGGGGCATTGTGAGGCCTCAGGAGGGATATATTGCAATGATTTGGTAGTCAATGGCAGAGCGGTAGGGGGGCCATGGCCGAGTGCCCCCCCTGCCCCCCTATATACGCCACTGTTCATTAGATGGAGAGACGGACGAATACACACACACACACATACACACACACCACACACACACACACACACACACACACACACACACACATAGCTCTCCCTCCACCGCACTGTTTGAATTTACGTTAATTTCGCGTATAATTCACTCTGGAGAATAATCCGGCATTATAGTAATAGCAAAATTGCAATGTGTCTCAGGGGTGCCTCCGCCGAACCACTGAGACTGGCTCACCGAACCCCTGCTGTTAGGTTCAACCCCGCTAAGAACCACTGAGGTAAAGAAAGAAAAAACGGGGGGAGGGTAAGGTTGAGACAAGTCTGCGAACAGTTACGAACATCGGCGAACATCTAAGAACATCGGCGAACGTCTGCGAACGGCACTTAATTCCCCTTCTCTCTTCCTGCAGGTGACGCCCTAAGAGTACATATATACATACAGACAGACAGACAGACAGACATACATACATACAGACAGACAGACAGACAGACAGACAGACAGACAGACAGACAGACAGACAGATAGACAGATAGACATACAGACAGACAGACAGACAGACAGACAGACAGACAGACAGACAGACAGACAGACAGACATAGTTCAGACATGTTCCCCCAACGCCATCCTTCCATTACAACCGCAAACATTCATTTCGTCGTCTTCTTCCGGATAAACCACCGATCTCTCACTCTCTCTTCCTCCTCCTCAACCACCTCCTGCCTCCTCCTCCTCCTCCTCCTCCTCCTCCTCCTCCTCCTCCTCCTCTAGCCATGGGTCAAAGGGCATGCAGCAGTGGCCTTTGCCGCAAAGCCTGCACTTCGGGAGGTCACTCAGGATCGTAAGGAGCAAAGGTTCACCTGTGATTTTGCTCCCAGTTCCCACGCCGCTCAAGTAATGGTTGCCGCCTCCGCCTCCACCTTCTTGCCTCCACCTTACTTCCACCTACCACGTCTACTTCCACCTTTACCTCCACTATCACCTATATCCACCTCATCCTCCGTCTCTAAAGGCCCAGATTGAGTTTCCGAAAGTGTTGACCCCGTGTGTGTGTGTGTGTGTGTGTGTGTGTGTGTGTGTGTGTGTGTGTGTGTGTGTGTGTGTGTGTGTGTGTGTGTGTGTGTGTGTGTGTGTGTGTGTGTGTGTGTGTGTGTGTGTGTGTGTCATTCACCCATGGTTTTGTCCACGCGAGTCGAACTCGCGATCGCCAGTTTCACCCTCCCGGTGCGAACTTGGAGCTCATTATTACTGATCTTTGGGTAAGGCTGGGACCTCAAACACCACACACCCATCCCCTTGCTCAAGGGTGACAGTAACCGCCAGAATTTGTCTTTGAAAAATCCCCGGGAGCAGTAAGGATTCGAACCGGCTACCACAGAATGGTACACCAACGCTCTTATCCACTTGACCATCGTGGCGGTGACACCCACACACACGTATGTACCCACTAGACACACCCCTTTACACCCTCACACGGGACAAAACACGCTATCCATCACCCCCCCCCCCCCCCTACACACACGCCTATCCATCACCATACTCACACACACACACACACACAAAAAACACACACACACAACACACACACCACAAAACACCACACCCCACACACACCACACACACCACACGCCTATCCATCACCATACTCACACACACACACACACACACACACACACACACACACACACACACCCCCACACAACACACACACACACACGCCTATCCATCCCATATCCACACCAACACACACACACACACACACACACACACACCAACACACACAACAACACACACACACACACGCCTATCCATCACCATACTCAACACACACACACACACACACACGCCTATCCATCACCATACTCACACACACACACACACACACATCCCAAGCAAGGAACAGAAGCCACTAAATCATGCCCCATAACTAACTGCATTGACCAGCCAGGAGCCTCAGAGCCTAGGTGGTGGGAGGGCATTCACAGGGCATGGCATAGGCGTGGCCGGGGCAGGGCAGGCGAGGGCAGGGCATGCGAGGGCGGGTCACAGTGGTCAGTAACTTCATCAGGGTGTGAAGGCAGGGCAAGGGGTGTCATTTATCGATGTCGGGACCCGGGTGTGTGTGTGTGGGGGGGGGGGGGGGGGGGCTACCTCGGATGTCCCCCTAAGACTAATGCATGAGTGGGGTTTTTTAATGTCCCCCTGTGAGTAATGTCCCAGGCCTGTAACAGTAACAGAATGGCAAGCCAGGGATGGTAAGAGAAGGCAGGGCAGACAGAGAACTAGGGCAGCGGAGGGGAACGTCCGGCCCGCACAACCCTTGGCTCAGGCCCGGCCAAGGCAACCACAGACCACACTCGATATCCAATAAATCTAGGAGCTTTTATTCATACCAACATAAATCGTTATAAAGTGCATGCATAATACTTATAACGTAAATTTTAAGTGACGAGCATGTCCATTACGGGACGGATAGGACACATAGATGACGGGACAGACACGTATAATTCACGTAGGGTTCTCGTCGGCCAAAACAAGCAGGCTGATTTTTAAGTTGATAGTTTTGTATGGCCCGCGAATGATGTCATGAATATCCAAATGGCCCTTGGTAGTAAAATGGTTCCCCACCCCTGGACTAGGTGGAGAGATGAAATAGGAAGGTTTGCTGGAGTAACCTGGACTAGACAGGCCGCTGATAGAGAGCAGTGGTGAAGGTTGGGGAGGCCTTGGTTCTGCTGTGCACTCAGAGAGGCTCATGATGATGATGATGATGTGATCATGTGATTAATAATAATAATAATAATAATAATAATAATAATAATAATAATTTTATTCTCGCCCGAAGGCATACATACAAAAAACAAAGCAATAAGAACAGGCCAAGGAGTAAACTTAAGTACTAGAGCAAAAACAAAAACAGGAACAAAGTACAGGCACCTTAGGGGACATAGTATCAAAGTACATAGAAAAGCATACATGGACACCTGTGCTACCCCACATTCTGCACAAACAGCAGACCCAGCCACCGCTGTTGTATAGGTCCACATACATAGGCCGAGCTCTGCCTGACAGAGGTGGTGATGGAGTTCGTAGAGAGCTCCACCCTACTCCTTAAACTGAACACGGAGTGTCGACGGATCACATCCAGATTGTTCACCCCGTTCATAGCGAAAGCCAGGGACGAGCTGCACCACCTGGGCAGCCCCAGAAGCCTCTTAAGGATGTCATTGTGACAGACCTTAAGGAGGTTCATAGTGGCCATCTTGTACCGCGACCACAGCGAGTTGCAGTATATAGAGTAGCAGTGACTCCTGAATAACTCCATCTTCACCTCTCTGCTACAGTAGGAGAATTTCCTCTGTAGAGAATTTCCCACAACAAGAAGCTTGGTGGTCTGCTTGATGATATCATCATCATCAGTCATGTCGTGGGATATAACATGGCCTAGGTATGCGAATCTATCCACAAAAGTGAGGGGAGACCCACCGAGCCATGCTGTTTTCAGCTAGGTAATTCACCTGAGCGCGTGCCGGTGATACTACCATGCACTCTGTCTTAGTGGTGTTGTAGACAATGTCATGCTTGGCAGCATACACCTGACACACATTGATAAGGTCCTGCAACGCATCCACAGTGGGTGCGAGCAGTACCATATCATCAGCATAGCTCAGTGAGTTGATGCACCCATCATGTATGTGGCAGCCGATACCTGTATCACGAAGGTTGGCACTGAGATCATCCGTGTACACATTGTACAGGTAGGGGGATAAAATCCCCCCCTGCCGAATACCATTGGCAGTACTAAAGGACAGCGAGAAGGAATTACCCCACTTAACAGTAAATGCCTGGGTAGTGTACCAGTACATTAATAAATGAACAATGTACTCAGTAATAATACAATGTATGACTGGGTGGTTTTAATGTCCCCCTCAAACTAATGCATGGATGGATTTTTTTTCTCTTCTTTGGGGGGAGGGACAGGGCCTTCGTGTATGTATGTGTGTGTGTATGCACAGTGGCGTACCTAGAGGTGGGGGGGCGTTCGACTATGCCCCCCCCCCACTTCTGCAAAAAAAAATAATACTAATACTAAATCTTAATGTGACAGTTACTAGTTAATTCAAGTTGTAAAGTTGTTGATGTGAACGTTTGACTGTTAGTAGTATGTATGTGGTTATTGGCGACTGAATCATAACTCAGTGGTCCAGAGTACTTAAAAATGACATAAAGAATATTTTTGTGGCACACCCATTCCCCATGGCCTCAAAACCATCCTACAATGGTCACGAACCCCAAACTGTTCTCACCAAAACCATGGCTGCACAGAAAGAAA
>JACEEZ010002127.1:45000-52500 GCA_016584305.1 Chionoecetes opilio
TGCCGATGATGCAGTAATCTTTGCTGAGTCGCTGGAGGTCCTGCTGATGGCTCTCGAGGCGCTGCACGAGGAGGCAAAGCCTTTGGGACTTGAGGTCTCCTGGCTTAAGACCAAGGTCCAGGTGTTTGGAGGCTTACTAGAAGAAACAGTACAGTCTGTTCATGCGTGCGGCGAGGACATTGAGATCTTGGAAAGTTTTACATACCTTGGTAGTGCAGTCCATAATGACGGCGGGTCATGTCAAGAAGTCTTACGGCGGATTGGCATAGCCCACGGTGTTATGGACTCGCTCAGCACGAGTATTTGGCGTTGTCGGTACCTGTGCAGGAAGAAAAAGATCCGGATCTTCAAGTTGATTGTGATCCCTGTCTTACTCTATGGTTGTGAGACATGGACACTAAATAGCGACTTGAAGAGGCGAATCGATGCCTTTGGTAATAAGTGTCTTCGCAGAATCATGGGGTATCGCTGGGATGATTACGTGTCAAATCAGCGATTGCACCGTGAGACTGAATCGAGGCCTATTACCTGCATAGTCCGTCAGCGCCAACTTCGGCTATATGGGCATGTGGCACGCTAATGAAACCGATCCTTCCCATCGGGTTGTATCTGTAAGAGACAATCCGGCGTGGAGGAGGCCAAGGGGGCGCCCGCAAGGCTCGTGGCTGGGGCAATTTGATGCTTCCTGTCGAGAGTTGCTTGGTATGGGAAGGCAGCCTGCATGGGGACTCAGGCGTGGTGACCCCCGGGAGTGGCGTCGTAGAGTGGGCGAGGCGACGCGCCCCCCGGCGTATGCCCCCAATGATTGATTGATTGATGGCAGTATATTAGGGTTGGTGCTGTTTTTGTTGGGTGATGGGGGGCAAGGAGGAGAAAGGGGTGTATGTGAAGGAGTTATTGAAGAATGGGGTGATTACTGCTTGCATGGGTAATTGTAAGAAATACCTAAAAATATATATAAACAAAAAAAAATCATAAATAAAAGCACAGAAGAAATTATAAATCCATGCTCCCAAATATAATTATAAACACACATTGTCCAAAAAAAGGAAGGAGTAAAAAAATGATCACTATTAAAAAAAATCTGAATAAATATCTTACATTATTTTATAGGTAGGCAATGTAGAAAAAAATCATCGCAGGACAAAAAAAATCTATTCAGAATATATAAAGGCAGACTCAAAACCAAAGCTAGAAAAAAATATATATTTTGGCAATCATAGTAGTATGAATATTTTTGCATAGAAGAAAAGTGAACAGAATATTTGAGATATAACGACGAGTGCATGAATGAGAGAGAGAGAAGAGAGAGAGAGAGAGAGAGAGAGGAGAGAGAGAGGAGAGGAGAGAGAGAGAGAAGAGAGATAGAGAGAGAGAAGAGAGAGAGAGGAGAGAGAGAGAGAGAGAGGAGAGAGAGACGGAGAGAGAGAGGAGAGAGAGAAAAAAAAAAAAAGGTAAAACGCTACCAGAGAAATCGGAGCAATAAAAAACATGTGTGTGTGTGTGTGTGTGTGTGTGTGTGTTGTGTGTGTGTGTGTGTGTGTGTGTGTGTGTGTGTGTGGTGTGTGTGTGTGTGTGGTGTGTGTGTGGTGTGTGTGTGTGTGTTGTGTGTGTGTGTGTGTGTGTGTGTGTGTGTGTGTGTGTTGTGTGTGTGTGTGTGTGTGTGTGTGTGTGTGTGTGTGTGTGTGTGTGTGTGTGTGTGTGTGTGTGTGTGTGTGTGTGTGTGTATACAGCTGCAGCAAAACAACTGGAGATCGTTAGGAAGCACAAACGTGTTTCTCGTGACAGGTGAAACAGATGTGTGTGTGTGTGTGTGTGTGTGTGTGTGTGTGTGTGTGTGTGTGTGTGTGTGTGTGTGTGTGTGTGTGTGTGTGTGTGTGTGTGTGTCTCTCTGTGTGTGTGTGTGTGTGTGTGTAACATGACAAGTGTGATAGGGTGCGTGATGTGGTATGTTATGTGTTATTCACCCACGGCCTTGATCACACGCTGGACTCGTGATCGCCAGCTATCATCATCCCGGGAAGAGCTTCAAGCCCATACAGACCGATCTTTGGGTACAGCTGGGACCTCACACCCCACATTACACACATACCCCATCCACTTGCTCAAGGGGGATAGTAACTGTTCGCTTTATCGGTAAAAAAATTAATAGAGCAGAGGCTTTATCGAGTCATGGATCCCTCATCAGAAATTACACAGAACACATGAACGCAACATTTTGCATATAATGAAAATACTTTATCATATGAAAATTGACTGTCTCTCACACAAGGTCTAAAACAATATTAACGAAGAATTATGTTTCCTCCTTTCTATGCAAATATCAATGGCCGGTGAAAACATGAAATCCAACATACAAATACATGGAACTTGTGCAGACTAAACTAGATTGCCCCCCACCCCCCTTTCTTTATTCTCTTACTGTCTTCTTTATAGGCACTGCCAACTATGCGGCCTGTGTTACCTCTTTTTTGTGTGCCCTTGGCCAGTCCTTTGTCATGTAAAAAAAATATATATATCTATTCGCTGAATAGTTCATTCCAATGCAAAGGTTGTGTTGTTTGGCTTGAAGAATCTATAAATATGTATTATTATGCATGAGTATTTGTATGAATATGAAGAAAAAAACTGGTAAAAATATGAAAATGTGGCGTATGTGTGGGTTGTCTGAGCCGCGGCAGCGCGTGTCTGCTCAGACATGCAATCGCCTCTACCCTTCGTTAGAATGTAAACAAGTGTTGAAACCCCTGACTCACACACAATTATGTATGTATGTATGTACGTATGTATCACACAACTATCTATGTATGTATGTATGTATCAGTGACGGTATCACACAGTTATGTATTTATGTATGTATCTCACAACTAAGTATGTATGTATGTATCACACAGCTATGTATGTGTGTATGTACCATAGATAACACTAAAGTCGCCAGGACAACGTTTCTTTTCGATGTACAGACGTGTGGTGGCGTTAATACTTAACTTACATTTCTACATCCATGATTTCAGGAAAGTTAGAAGGGGCTATCTGGAGAGTCATTTTGTGTCTTCATCTGTGTCATATATGATATTAGGGCTATAAATGAACAAATTACTAAAATATCAACCGAGTGGCGACCTACATTAAGATCGCCAGCTAGTGTTTATGTTCTGAGTGTCCTCCCGCCGTCGTCGTCGACCCCCCCAAAAACGAATAGCGAAATTTGAAACCGTATATACTTGCAGATGCAAAGCATAAAACAACGCTGAAACAGGGTAGATTATACAGTCATGATATAAACTACTGTGTATCATCATCAATGGCACATACAAATCAGTAGTGATGCTATAATTCGTATAATATATGGCGCCTGGCGACATTAGTGCAGGTGGCGACTATAGTGTTATCTACGGTAGCAGTAAGCACCCCCCCACCACTGTGATGAAAATAATAAATACAAAAACCTGACTCACAGAAGGAAAGTATCACCAATAATATTAAAACATAGTGAAAACAGATGTTAGATAATAATGTGTGTGTGTGTGTGTGTGTGTGTGTGGTGTGTGTGTGTCATTCACCCATGGTCTTGTCCACGCGAGCTGGCTCGCGATCGCCAGTTTCACCCTCTCAGTGCGAGCTTGGAGCTCATTATTACCGATCTTAGGGTAATGCTGGGACCTCACACACCACACACCCCCATCCCCTTGCTCAAGGGGGACAGTAACCGCCCGAATTTGTCAATTTATAAATCCCCGAGAGCAAGGGGATTCGAACCGCCTACCCACAGAGTGAGAGACCAGAACGTTATCAATCTAACCATCGCGCGGTGTGTGTGTGTGTGTGTGTGTACATGTGATGGCTCTGTTTCATCGGCAGTGAAAGAACATGCCAAGGTAAAGATCTGCCAAGTTTTGAAATTTGTTTCTTTTATAGAAAAAAACAATTGTGTTCCGTTCATCGTTAAACGTCGAGTGTTTGATGCAGCCCTCACGTCGTCACTTTTGTATGGATGTGAATCGTGGTTCGGTGCCGACACGAAACCTGTTATTAAACTGTACCACTGGGCTATGAAAGCGTTGTTAGGGGTAAGAAAGAACACATCTAATCTTGTCTGTTATGCTGAACTGGGGTACCCGACTTTGTCAGACTTTTTACAACATAAACAGCACAATTTTTTTTCATAGGTTATGGCTAGAAAGGTCTGGCATGGAGGATGATCCCTTTTCTTTTGTTGTTAGAATTTCTATAGCAATGAATACACCTGTTGCCAAGATTATAAATAGATATACCCGAGATGAAGTCACGGACATGTCCTTATTGGTAGGAAATGTACATAGGGCTATTTTGTCGTCAGATACGTCGAGATGTAATGTATATATGGACATTAATCCTACGATGAGAGTGCATGATGTTTATAAACAAAGACATACAGTAAATGATCTGCACAGTCTCGTTCACGAGGTTCAGAGTTTCAGGGCATTCACTGGCTATTGAGATGGGACGGTGGAACAGGCGGGGGCGTTACACATTTAACACTTTGGATGATTTGTTTTGCAATTTCAGTAATGATGTTATGTGCAAGATTGTTTATGATATATTGCGGGCGTATGATTAGTTGTGTAGTTGTTAAGGTGTGTTTCGGAGTATATTATGTGTATTGTAATCGTAGCCAATAATGTAATGGTTTGTTCATGATATTATAGTTGTTAGGGTTTGTTTCGGAGTAAGATTAACTTTCTTGGACTACAACTAGTTGTTATATGTATAATGATAGGTACCATTGTATATTTTACTGTAATCTTAAATTATAAATGTGATTCTGTTTTCTTGTAGTCAATAAACTAAACTAAAAAACTAAAACTGTGGTATATACTACAGCCTAACAAACTACATGTAAGAGAACAGGATAGCACGACAAAACAAGGCGAGGAAGAAGAGGAGGAGGAAGAAGAGGAGGAGGAGGAAGAAGAGGAAGAGGAGGGGGGGAGGAGGAGGAGGAGGATGCGTGTCTGTTACAAAAGTCTCGATTGGTGTAAATTGCGAAGGTGTAAGAACAAAGGAAGATAAGAGTAATGGCCTTGTGACTAGTGGTGAATATTAATAATGATAATGATGATATTAGTAATGATAATAATAGTAATGATAATAATGATAATGATGATATTAGTAATGATAATAATAGTAATGATAATAATGATAGTAATGATAATGATAATCATAATAATAATGTGTATCAGTATAATCATTTATAATCTTTTAAAACAATAATAATAAAAATACTACTACTACTATATACTAATAATAATAATATTAATAATAATAATGAATAATTGTTAAAATTAAAATAATAATAATAATAACAATAGTAATAATAGTAATAAGACTGATATCCTGACTGCCTACACAAGTGCTGCAAACTCACGGTTTCAAGAACTTAAGAAACAAGAACTTAGCCCACGCTGGGGTTTACAGCTTTTGGGGGGGAGGGAGGGAGGGGAGCAGGGAGGGAGGAGTGGATACTGGAGAGTCGTGATAGAAACTCTAGATACGGTCACACGCAATTCCAAAGCGAGGATCTCTGAGAGCTCTCTATCCACAGAGGCCCAACCAGCGCGTGGTGGCGGTGATTCCTGCGCGGCGGCCTCGCCTGTCCGCCGCGCCGCACACCAGGTCTTGGCGGCGACGCAGCCCTGCAGCACGGTGGCCGCGGCGCCCTTGACCTTGCGCCGCGCTGGGTCCTTGTAAGGAGTAGCAGCCTCGTAGGTAGAGGTGGCGGAGGTAACGCTCCCCGGGCCGTGTGTGCAGCCGCGCCAGGCAGCGTGGAGACAGCAGCAGGCCTCGCCGTACTAGGGGGTCTGCCTCCTCGTCCTCCCCTGCGTCACCTGCACACTGTGACGCTTGAGGGCTTGGTCCACCACGCGAGGCCTGCCTCCTGCTGGGGGAGGACCTGCCCCCCGCCCTGCACCGGCACGTCCTGCACCACGCTGTGCTCGTCCTCCCGTGGGGCTGCTGTGTCCTGCAGGGGCGGCGCTACTTGCAGTGCGCGGCCCCGGGCCCCGCGGCCATGCTCAGGGGCCGCCGCCTGTCCCTGTGTGTTCGTTGCCTGTCACCGTCACGCCTGTCGCGGCCAGGGGCGGCGCCCTGCGGATGCCCGTGCTCTGGCCCTGGCCGGCACCGTGCACGTGCCTGCCTGCCCTGGCCCTGGCACCGTGGCGGGTCATGCCTTCACACACAAGGGCGCGGCGGTACAGGGTGGCGCCTCAATAACGCACAAGTGTGTCCGTCTGTCTCCTGCGCCCACACCCTGCTGTTTTCCTCCTCGTGGTGGCGGGAGCGCCGTCTCCAGGAGCACCCCGGCGGCCCCCAGTCACCACACACACCACCACACACACGGCACACACGACCCGTAACACACAGGCGTTGTGCTCCTGCTCGGCCTGCAGGGCCTGCTTCTCCAGGCAGGCCCTACAGGGCCCCCGTCAGGTCCACCACACTCCGCAAGGGGATCCCTTGGGGAGGCCAGCCTAAGAGGCCCTGCTCGGCCCCTGCTTCGCAGGAATAGGTAGGTAGAGCTAGGGATTAGGGAAGAACGGTCCAGCATGGTTGTGGTGGTGGTGGTGGTGGTGGTGGGGGGCAATGTTAGGGCCGCGGTTTGCTCTTCATTACACGTTGTTACTGTGTGTAAACATCTTGAAACACCACTTTACTCCTCCTCCTCACCTCTTCTTCACCCTCCTCCCCCTCCTTCCCTCCCCATCCCTCCCTCCACCACACACGGGCCACGGCGAGGTTCCCAATTAAGAGAAAGGAAGAAGGAAAAAATTTGTTGGGCGGCAGTTTAATGTTTTACTCTGGTGAGGTAGTGGGAGGGAGGGGGAAGGGTGAAGGGGAGGAAAGGTCTCGCGCTGGGGGTGAAGAACACAATACCCTGGGCGTCACTTTGCGCGGCGCTGCGGTTTTGGCGTCTGCCGCGACCACCACCGAACGACGACCGCCCACGCGCGTCAGGGGCGGCGTGTTCCTGGCCCGGCCCACGCCCTTGAGCGGGGGCGCGGAGGGGCGGGAGTCTTAGGCGTGCGGGCGTCTTGTGGGCCCGTGTGGCGCTGAGGGACACTGGCGGGTTGTTAGAACACGTTTTTAGAGGAATATTTAACTCGGGTTATCGCTCACGACAAGATGGACGGCGCCAACAAGGCCCCCCCCAGACCCCCCCCCCCAGGACCCCCAGCCTCGTCCCCCCCTGTGGTACTCCCAGAACCCCCCCCAGGACCCCAATCTCGCCCCTGGGACCCCCAGCCTCGCCCCTGGGATTATGGGACACTGGGGGTGACTGGGGAGGGGGGGAAGGAGGAAAAGGAAAAGGAGGGGGGGTTAGGAGGTCTATAAGTGGGGAGGTAATGAGAAGGATGAGAGAGAGAGAGAGAGAGAGAAAGTTGCTTGATGTTGCCTTGACACCTTCAAGAAAAGTATGAGAAAGAAACAACAACAACAACAACAACAACAACAACAACAAAC